>VDFB02324515.1:19503-142874 GCA_007258455.2 Sequoia sempervirens | reverse complement strand
AAACATAATTTTTTCTTTCATAAATCATTTAATGTTTCTCTGTCAAATGGTGGTGCATTTTGTCTCCTAGGATCAGGTGGATCCCTCTTCCTGTCAAATGGCTTATTCCTATCAAATGACCTATTAGGCCTCGTGTAGGGTGTCGAGCCAGAACTGAACTTACTGCGAGGTGCTGCAAGCTCCATGTTATACTTTCCTCATGGCCTCCCTCGGTTATAGGAGGATCAATGCCTTGACCCAACCTCTCATAGGCTCCATCAAACCCTCGACGAAGAGAATAACAAGTCTCCTCTCTGAAATTCCTGTCACCATAACTGCAATTCTCTAGAAGTCACCGGCATAGGCATCCAAACTACCTGTATGCTTGAGCTGAGCTAGCTCCCTGAAGTAGAGTTCTGGATCCTTCTTGTTGAAGCGCTCTATGAGCCTACTGGTGAACTCCTGGTAAGTAGTGACTGCATGATGGCCAAGTGTGTACATGTCGTGATGCCACCAATCATGCGCCAACCCATCAAGATGCAATGTAGCAAACTTGATGGCCTCCTCCTCCTGCATAGGTCTCAATGAAAGGTAATTGTCCAACTTCTGGACCCAAGACCTCGTTGAACTCTTATTAGACCCATCAAAGTAAGGCAAAGTAATCTTGCTAACTGCATACTCTAGATCCTTGTTCACCTGTGGCTGTGGGCCGTTGATGCTGAGGAGCTCTGTGGTCAAATCTACCTCCCCCTCTAGGTTTATGCACATCCATAAACTCATGAAAATTCAAAGCCTGCCTGATCTCAGGTGCTAATGACAAATACTCACTATGAAATCTAGTCACATCTGCCACTGACATGCCATTGTGTGGCTGAAACTCTTGATGATGACCTTGCTGCTCTGCCTCTGGAGTTAAAGGTGGTGTCTCTCTAGGTATGAATGTAGGTTGTCCAGGCCTACGCGCATGATAGATAGGTGATGACTGCCGCGGTGCTGAGACCAAAGGCTGGTCCATGCCTACAGTCTTGCTCGACCGGCCTATCTGAATATAGTGCGGTTGAGATGGAGTATACTGTCTCATAGTGCCCATCAACTGGGACATCATGTCCATCATATTGTCGTGCCTGCGTCTAAACTCTTCATCAGTAATATCACCTTCTGCATGCGCTTTCCCTGAGTCCCTATGTGTCTCTACAGGAATCGAAAGGTCTGCCATCAGTGTTGTGACACTGTTCTCACTGCTATTGGAACTGGATCGGTGAATACCCAGAACCCCTGATACTGTCTCACCTTCAGGAATAGGTGGACATGTCCAATCCTCAACTCTGCCTGTTCCTATATCCTTAATATAGGGAATGATGTCTCTACTCATGAAAAAGCATTGAAAAAGAACACTTTTTTTTTTTCTTCTGAAAAAGCATCGAAAAAGCATAGGATGGCAAGAAAACTGTGCTTTGATACCACTGTAAGAGACCAGGTGTCTCTCAACCCGATCACTGGCCAGTAAAACTGAGGTTTTGTTTTGTTTTCTGTATTTTTTGATTTTTTTGTGTTTGCTTGCAATGAAAGAGAAGAAATGCGATTTTGCTTGAAATGCTTGAAAAATTATAAATAAATTCTAGAAGACTATTTTGATTGAAATAAATCTACCAAACTGAAGTCAGATGATTTATTTAACTTCCCAAATAATCTCACTGTGAAATACAAACAATACAATTAAAAAGCAACTAATATTTAAAAGAACATGGACATTGTAGCCGCCAAAGTAAAGACAATAAATGTACGGCCAAAAGAATGAAGCCAGTTACAATCCCAAAATCCATGCCAGAACTCCAGGAAACCCTAGGTGCTCAAGATGAAAGAAGCAAAGGCTCACAAAACAAGACGTCTGGCTGAGAGGAGATAGTACGGCCTTGCTGCTGTATTCGTACAGCCTGTACTAGCAAAGAGGAATTTCGTACAGTCTTGAAATTCATGCCAAATGCCAAACAAAAACCCTGCCAATACAAGATTCGCCTTCTGGAAAGAGAATTGATCCAAACCTGAATGAAACCCCACTGTGAACTCTGTAATAACCTCTGAATGAAGTTATTCAACTGACAATCTTCAACTGGTATTGCACAGTCTCAGTATGCCTGATTTTGAAGAGGGAATGTTCTTCAAAATCTGATGATCTACAGAAACCCTGGTTTCTCAAACCCCAATGCTCCTCGAGAGAAGAATAAAGACAAATTAGAATAATCACATAATGAGTTTGATTTTCCCTTGAGGAAATAAATAGTCTCTCTCAAAAAGTCGACCTTTCTCTGAAAGTCACTTAAAATTACATTTAATAATATTAATTCGCCTCTTTTTGACTTAGGCAATATTATTAAAATAAATGGTGTTCCCTTTTAATGAATAAATAATTATTCATTATAATAATAATTCCCCTTTATTATAAAGTATTAAATACTTTATAATATGCCATTAATACTTTAATATTTTAATATATTATTAAAGTGACTTTATAACATAAAGTCAAAATAATAATAATCATTTAATTATTATTAAATGCTCCATTATTCTCCACTACTCATCAAATTGTCAAACTGGGTCAAAATTGAGTTGACCAGTTGAGCCAGGTGCCCTGCCCAAAATAGCAGCTTCCACTTGCCTGACTTACTATAAATAGTAAGTATCTGAAAACCACTCAGAAAGTGTCTGCAAAGGCACAACCCTGAATCAACCGCCGGAGTGATGTTCCCAACGCTGGATAACTGCCTCAAGTGATCCTCTAAACATTTCTGCCAGCCTATGAGGATCTGAATAATAAGCTAACCTTCAATACAATGGTACTGTCTAGGAAGGGGACATTACATATTATTCAACAACTATGAGGTTACAACAAAAATATTGGGCTAATTCTCTTTATGACTATCACTAACTATCAAATTCTAGAGCAATTTTGGTAGCATAACAACCATACTTGGCTCCAATCCAAACATCCAATGTAATGGAGATACAATACAATAATTCATAAGTGGTAGACCACAAAGCATGGGTCAAAACCATGACCCAAACATGACACCTAAATTGAGGGACAAATTCTCAATTTCCTCCTCCATGATGAGTCAACATGCTAATAATAGTAAATTCTCTTATGTTGTCATAATTCTCAACAATTATGTCATAATCCACTCATCAAATTGGCTTCTCTATTTTGATTCTATAATCTCTTTCTAAAGATGCTCTATGACACACCATAACATGTGTCACAAAGTTGGTGAGGATTTGTAATCAACAACATAACTCTCTAACCATCGTGCTCTTAGGGATCTTAATATCTTTTATACAATTATCTTTGTCAAGGATGCTCTTACACATCCTTCATGATAGGATATTCTTTTAAAAATCATTATTCATGTCATAATAATAAGGCATAAATATGGTATAATGGCCAAGTCATAAGTAAGATGCCCTTTTCCATGTGAGCTCACAAATATTAAATAATAATTTCAAACATTGGAATTGTAAGGTGTATGTTACATCCATCCCAACATTTATCCACTTGTGGCATACCTTGCAAGAGAAAAGTGGAATAACAACACTATGAACTAATTGATAAGGTTTGTGAGGCCTCTAAACTCATTGCACCATTTGATTTTCTTTGTACTCACATGCTTCATCAATGCATCTACAACATTAATTAAAGTATCAATCTTCTCTAGCATCACCTTCTCGTCCCTTCTCATGTCAAGAACAAAATGTTAGTTTTTTTCGAAGCATATGACACTCTTACTACCATAAATAATGTTTCTAGATTCTTGAATTAATACCAAATCTAAACACAATCTCTTAACCCATATGGATTATTTATAGGCATAAGTAGTTGTCATGTACTTAACCTCTATAGTGGATAAAGTGACCTCAATCTACAACTTGCTCATCCAACTAATATCACCACCATATAAGTTGAAAACATAAACACTGGTGAAGCTTCTAGTGTTACATCAACTACTAGTCTGATCCATAAATCCATGAATATCTATTGAGTAATTGTTATTAGTAGAATCATTGTGATAAAAAAATATAGAATACTAAAAGGGATCACATAAATATTTAAAGATACTCTTGACCACATCTCAAGGATCACGTCCAATATTAGCCATGACACAATTAAGGACTCCCACTACTTGGCCAATGTCTAGTTTTATATTGACCATAGCATACATCAAACTCCTAATAGTACTAGCATAAGGTACTAAATCTTGTCCTCCATGTCACTAGATGTAGACAAACAATGCTCTATGGATAAATTTATCCCAATCTAAATAGGAACACTCAAAGACCTATACATCATGTTGAATCAACACTGACTTCACATACTTTCTCTAGCCCAAACAATGTATTTTGTGTGCTTTATCTCTTTTGATTTTCATGCCTAAAATATACTTGACTACTCTTAAGTCTATTTCAACTTGTTGTGAAAGATAAGACTTCGAATCACAAATCATTCCCTTACTATTACCAAAGAATAACATGCCATTTACATATAATGTGATAACAAGAAAATAATCATAGTCAATCTTAAAATAAACACATTTACCTAATTTGGATCTTAAAAACCGCACTCCCAACATAGAAAAATTAATTTTTTGGTAGCACATCCTAAGTGATTACTGTTGAAGTTGTCAAACAAACATAAAAGTAAGATCGAATAGCAAACAAAAACACCTTTCATGCATGAGAATTGCAAGAAATGATTTGATATTTCCTCAAAAATAAAAAATTACAAAATGAAATAATACAATGGAGAGTGCTTATAAGAGAAAACTCTATATGAGAAAAGGGATTAGATCATGACAAGTGTCATCATCTTGTGTATGAGACATAATGATATAATAATAGCCCAATCTAATAATAGAAAAAACAACTTCTAAGTTTAGCTTAAGTGCATAAAGTGAAGTTAGCATAATAATTATTTAAAGATTAATTAATTATTAGCTAATTATTGATTACTCAACACCCCTCTAAGTGTAACTTAGGATTTAGCTAAAATCTCTAAAAGAGAACGCATAAAGTATAAAGAATGTAAGAATGAATCTCGACAACAAGGCTTGATGAGGCACCCATATACAATCAAATAGATCTCTCATAACTGGAGAAAAAGAGAAATCCTCATTGGAAAATCTCCTCTAAACAAAAATAAATAAAACATGTATAAAAATATGAAGGAAGGAGGCCTCATGAAGCCTCAAGGACAAATTCTTTCACCACAAGCATCAATCACAACTAGAGGTAACAAGGTGATGCTAAAGGTTTCATGAAGATGTTTGCAACCTACTCCTTTGTAGGCATGTACTTCGAGGTGAGAAAACCATCCTTAATCAACTGCCAAATGAAGTGCATGTGGATCTTGATGTGTCTAGTACACTAATGCTCTAATGGGTTGTGATAAATATGAATGACACTCTGATTGTTGCACCAAAGAATAGTGGGACTATCAGGATAAAAATTAAACTTGGTCAATGATTGACAAAGCTACAAAACCTCTTGGTTTCCCAAAATTGTTGCACGATACTCAACCTCTGTAGATAATAATGTAATAGTGTATTTATTTTTGCAACACAATGTAATGGGGCCAAAATCAAGGAAAAAAACAAAGCCAAAATGGACTTCTTATCATTAACATCACAATCTAAGTTAGTGAAGCCAGCTATTCGAGAATCTCTTGATGTATAGTAAATACCATAATGCTAGGTGCTCTGAATATATCTCAAAATAAGTTTAGAAACTTGTCAATTACTCTCATGTGGATTGTTTAAGAGAACCAAAAGACAAGACCAACCACAAAAGAAAGATCGGGACATGAATTTGTCAAGTACAAGAGATTACCAACCAACTATAATATAGCATCTATTGAAGGAGTAGAACATGTGGAAGAAAATACAACACATGACTAAAATGGTATGGGGGTAGGCTTCAAATCAAACATGCCAAATATCTGAAGCATGTCAAGAGCATACTTCTGCTAAAAAATCGAAATCCCATCCGAAGACTAAATAACCTATAAGCCAAGAAAGTAGTGCAAAAGGCCAAGATGTGTCATCTCAAATTACTCCATCAGAACTTGTTGAGCACTCTAGATCATGGAGGATGAACCACCTATAAGAATTAAATCATCCACATATAGCACAAGGATCAAAAGATCACCCTCTTGTGATTGAATGCAAACTATGGAATCAGAATGACATTGTGTAAAACCAAAAGAAATAAAAAAGTGTTCATCTTCTCATACCAAATCTCTAAGGGCTTGTTTGAGACCATATAATGAACAATGAATCTTGCAAACCAGTGAAGAGTCTTAAACTTAACCATGCAGTTTTTCCATATAAATATTCTCATACATATCACCATAAAGGAAAGCACTCTTCACATCCATTCATTGTATTGTCCATCCTTGTGAATTTTCAAGAAAAAGTACAAGGAAAATAGAATTCATCTTAGCAATAGGGGCAAAGGTCTCAAAATAGTGAATTCCTTTGACCTAAGAGAACCCATTTGCAACAAGATGATCCTTGAATTTATCAATGAAACCATCTACAACATATTTGGTATGGTACACCCACTTGCACTAAACCAAATTTATTCCCTTAAGAAGAGGAACAACATCCTAAAAATTATTCTTCATCAATGAAGAATAATCATCTACAAGAGCACTATCCCACTGAGGAATACCAATCATCTCCAAAAAATTATGATGATCATCTGAAATGGCATGACTCAAAGGACTAACACTTGATGTATGTGCACAAGTACAATGAGAATCTAATGGATCATCTACCAAAGATCCAATTACATCAATATAATGTGGGCCCACTTGGGTAAGGGCTTAATATCCAATTACATCAATATAATGTGGGCCTACTTGGGTAAGGGATTAATATCTAGAGGTGAAGGGAGAGTTGGAGGATCATCCTCATCCTCAAGAGATAAGAATTCCTCAAGAGATGAAGAGAGTAGTAGGTAGTGAGAGAGAAATTTGTGATGAAGAATCCATCTAAGGAAAGTGCTCATCAAACTAGACATCCCACCTAAATAAGACATATTTGGAATTAGGAATAAAACAACTTGTACACCTCAACATCCTCATAGTATCGAACAAAGATGATGTTGGAAAAACGAGGACATAAAACTGAGAGGGGGGGTGAATTAGTTGTCACAACAATTAACCAAAAACAATTAACACATCAGAGAAACAAAGAACACCAATATTTTTTACGTGGAAACCCTATTAGGGGAAAAACCACGGTGGATGTTAATCCACAAGATTATACCCTGTTAAAATTATAATGATAAATAATAAGGGGAGTACACATGCATTTAGGCACAATTCCTAGAGCTCACTACTCAGATACAAAAAGGGCTCATTGCCCAACAATACATAATAGGATTAAAATCTAGAGGGTATGAACTGAGAGAATAACTTCTACACAAGCCTGATTACAGTTCCAATTAAGCTCAAAAAGTCTTCTTCACACTTTGCTGAATCTTCTTCACACTCTGCTCTACTATAGAATGATATTCACACATACACACATAGGAGCACACCCAACACATGAAGTACTACATTCACCGATGAAACAATCACACTTATATATCTGCTACATGAGATTCCATCACAACTTAGTCGGCCAAGAAAATAGAACATATTTGCAATGTTGGCCCAAATTTACAAATAAATTTTTAATACGAATCCACCAAGGTCGGCCACAACATAGTGGATACCCAAATTAACATCTCCAACAAAAAAAGACTTTAATTAATTTCACCTCGAAGATCCCCAACATGCTACCACCAACATGTTGGTCAGGAACATGAAAAGCTGAACATTTGCAAGAAAATATCTTCAACCACGAGCTTACCGATTAATGTGGATGTACCAAAAAGATATAAAATGATCTACAGAGATTTGAGAACACTAGGAAACAATAGAGAAACTTCCACAACAACTGAGATTAATAGAATCACACAATCTTCACTCAGGAACACTAACAGAGACCACAAGGACACTATCAGACCACAACACAATCAAATCTTCATGTAGACCTCTAAAACTTCTGGTAGATGATCTAGATATACTCAACAATAAACCATTTAATCCACATCATCTCAACTTCAATGTAGAGAACAAGATACCTTCATGACCTGCACAGTTCCACTGGGAACTTAAAACACTTTCTCTTACAATTTTCTCAATATCCTCGACATATACAATCTTTGATACACCAAATGCTAATAGTGTTGACATCAATGACAACCACATATCAAAAACACATCCACAACATCTAACAATCTCCCCCTTTGGCATTGATGGCAACACATGATGTGAAAAATACCATCAACCCAACACACTGACCTCTTCTTCTCAACTACTCTTCTTCCCACAAGGCTCTTCTCCTTAGAAAGATTTTTCACATTTCACTTCTCCCCCTTTGACATCAATGGAAAAGGTAACCATGACCTTTCCATATAGATGATCTGAATCACATATCTACACATTTGTCTACTCCCCCTGAGTAGTAGCCACAGAAACATCAATCCTGATAAGAATATAGCAATTTAGCACATGGATTGATGCAAGCAAATGCATCTTTTAGTTTTTATCAGGAGGGGTAATCACCCCTAGCATTCCTCTAAGATACTCAAAGGTATCCTTCAGCAATGGCTTAGAAAATATATCTATAATATGTTCTTTGGTAGGTACATACTCCAATCTGACTTCTTTCTCATTCACTTTCTCCCTCAAGAAATGAAACTTGATTGATATATGTTTAGTCTTAGAGTGTAGCACCAAATTCTTTGAGATATTTATTGCACTTGAATTGTCACAGTATATGGCAATAGGCTCTTCATATACCACCCTAATATCTTTCAACATATGTTTCATCCAAATCACTTGAGTATAGTTATTTGCAACAACAATGTATTTTACTTCAGCAGTGGGTAGAGAAATTGAATTCTACTTTTTACTCAACCAAGATACCAGCTTCTTTCCTAGGAAGAAAGCACCACCACTAGAACTTTTCCTATCATCTACATCTCTGACCCAATCTGCATCAGTATATGCACTCAAAGTGAGATCATCATCCTTTGGATACCAAAGTCCAAAGTCAACTGTTCCTTTCAAATATCTGAAGATTCTCTTGACAACAGTCACATGTGATTCTTTTGGATCAGCTTGAAATCTAGCAACCATACATACAACATTCATAATTTTTGGTCTAGTCCGAGTTAAGTAAAATAATCCAGTGATCATTGATCTATATCTAGTTTGATTTTACTTAGGAGAATTGTCATTCTATGTCAGCTTACATCCGGTCACCATAGGAGTACCAACAAGTTTGGACTCTTCCATTTAAAACTTCTTTAGTAGCTCTCTCACATATTTGGACTGAGATATGAAGATCCCCTTGTCTAACTGAGTAACTTGCAATCCCAAAAAGAACTTCATCTCTCCAATCATACTCATCTCAAATTCATCCTTCATCTCATCAACAAACTTCATACATAGATTGTCATCTCCTCCAAAAATGATGTCATCAACAAATACTTCTATGATTGACTCCTTATCATGATCTAATTTGAAGTATAAGTTGCAATCAACAGTACCTTTAGTGAATCCAAGCTTCAGTAACTATTTTTCCAATCTAGCATACCAGGCTCTAGGGGCTTGCTTAAGTCCATACAGATCTTTCTTTAATTTGCAAACCATATCTTCCTTGTTAGTTAGCTAAAATCCATGTGGTTGTTCAATGTATACTTATTCTAGTTCTCCATTCAGAAATGCAGACTTCACACCCATTTGATATACTTTATAGTTTTTGTATGTAGCATAAGAAAGAAATAACCTTATAACTTCAATTCTAGCAACAGGGGAAATTTTTTCTTCAAAATCAACACCTTCCATCTAAGAGTAACCTTTACATACCAATATTGCTTTATTCTAGACCACTTCACCTTGTTCATTCATCTTGTTTCTAAACACCCATTTAGTACCAATCACATTTTTGTCTTTAGGCCTAGGAACCAATGTCCATGTGCCTTTCCTTTCAATTTGTGTCAGCTCTTCCTTCATAGCTTCCAACCAGTGTTCATCTTGATAGGCTTCAGTGACATTTTTAGGTTCAATCTTGGAAATCAGACAATATTCTTCTACAATCTTTCTTCTAGTTTGCACTCCTTTATTCTTATCTCCTATGATTTTATTTTTAGAATGATTCAACTTTACATACCTTGGAGTTTTGGGACATTCTTGAACTTCTGGGTCTTTTGATCTTTCTTCTACACTTGCACTTGTTTGTGCTTCTTGATTGACTTGATTTACCAGAACAAATTGAGGTTGCTTCACCGAAACAAATGGAATAATCTGAAGTAGATTTTGTGTATGATAATTGCTCCCTTGGCTTGTATTGTCTTCATCTGAATCATAACTACAATATCTGGATGATTTGACAGTGTCCTCATCAAATCTGAAATTTGCACTTTCAACCATCTTTCTCAGTCTTTTTTTATAGCACCAGTATGCCTTGATTTTAGTGGAGTAACCTAGGAAGATCCCTTCATCGCTTCTTGCATCAAACTTTCCAATATCATCCTCTCTCTTGATATAACACTTACTTCCAAAGATCTTGAAATATTTAACAGTAGGCTTGTAACCAAACCATAACTCATAGGGGGTCTTACCAGAATTACCATTACCATTTATTCGGTTCAAAGTATACATAGTAGTGCTTACCGCTTCACTCCAATACATCTAAGACACATTTCCTTCCATCATCATTATTTTGGAAGCATCCAAAATTATTATGTTCTTTCTCTTTGTAACTCCATTCTGTTGAGGGGTTTGGGGAACATATAACTGTCTTTTAATTCCATACTCTTCACAATAAGAGTTGAACTCCTTGAAGGTGAACTCACCACCTCTGTCAGATCTCGGGCACTTTATTTTCAGACCTTTCTCATTCTCTGCCATAGCCTTGAAACTTTTGAACTTTTCCAATGCTTCACATTTTTCTCTTAAGAAGGAAAGCCATATCATTCTAGAGTAATCATCAATAATCAACATAAAGTACCTTTCTCCATGAATACTTATGACTCTGGAGGGACCACAAAGGTCAGTTTGTAGCAACTCTATCAAATTATTTGAATGAAATTGTTTGCTCCGGAAAGAGACTCTGGTTTGTTTACCCATCTGACATTCCTTGTAGATTATATTAGTAGGCTTCGCTAACCCAGGTAGATCTCTTACTGCCTGAGTAGAACTTATCTTGATAATGTTATCAAAATTTACATGACACAACCTCCTATTCCACAACTAGCTTTCATCTACTTGAGCAATTAAACAACTCCCACTAGTAGTATTCAGGTGAGAAATATTACCTTTTGTCAATTTTCCTATAGTAATCATATTCCTAGAACTTCCACGTATCTTGCATATTCCATCTTTGAATTGAAAATCATAGCCCTTGTGCACCATCTATCCAACACTCAACAAGTTGTGCTTCAATCCTTCAACATAAAGAACATCATTAGTGTTATCCTTACCAGACAAATAGACCATTTTCCATGAATCACACCAGCATTCTTATCTCCAAATCTTACAACCCCACCATCATACTTCTCTAGACTCACAAATTTACTTTTATCACCAGTCATATGATGTGAGCATCCATTATCAATGAGCCACTCATCTTTTTCTTCAACTCGGGCTACAAGAGCTTTTTCATCTTTAGTAGATTTAGTAGCCACAAGATTATCTTCAATGGTAGCAATGAAAGCCCATTCATCTTCATTTCCATTATCTTTATCGGACTCATCATTAGTCACTGCTTCTTCAACAAAGTAGCATCTCTTTTGGAATCTAGACATTTTAGGCTTAGATCTAGGAACTCTTTTAGGACACCTTGATGCAAAATGACCTATTTTACTGCAAGAAAAACATTTAATAGGCAATACATCTTCATACTTACCTTTTCCTCTTCCTTCTTGCTTTGCAATAAGTGCTTCCAATTCTTCTACCTCTCTTTCTTTATCTTCAAGCTATTTCAGTTCTTCATCATACTTGGATATCTTTCTGGAACACTCTCCCAGACTATATCTTTTCCTGTTACTTCTGGATACAGTAGCCTTGAATGCAGATTCAGTCTTCGGTGTAGATTCACCAAATTCACTTATTTCAAAAGTAGCAAGCTTACCAACCAGCGTGTCTCTTGTCATCTTGTTTACTAATCTGAACTCTTCAACAACATGAGCCTTCACTTTGTAGGAGGGAGGAAAGGATCTGAGTATCTTAGCCACAACTTCATCTTCATCCGCAAAATCACAGACACACCTAATACCCATCACTGTCTCATTTAATCTTTGTATAAAAGAAGTGATATTTTCATCTTCACCCATCTTCAAATTCTCATAATTTCCTTTCAAACTCTATAGCTTAGCCATCTTCACCTGTGCATCTCCTTCATACAAAGTTTCCAGCTTCATCCAAATCTCATGAGCTATCTAAAATCCTATTACATTAGCCATCTCTGAATCTGTCAGAGTGCTCACCAAAGCTTCAATATCCCTAATGTTATTTACAACATCTTTGATCTCATTAGCAGAAGAGGGATCATTCTGAGGAATAACATATGGATCTCTTGTAATCTTCTAGTAGGCTTCACCAATACACCTTAGGTGACATTGCATCCTAACTTTCCATAGTGAGTAGTTAGTGACATCAAATCTCAGACTGTCCTTCTTGAATGTTGCCATCCTAGATCACCTCAAGCTTTTAGACTTCTTAAGAGGAACCCAACTCTGATACCAATTGTTGGAAAAACAAGGATAGACAACTGAGAGGGAGGGTGAATCAATTGTCACAAAAACTTAAATTTTTCTAACTTAACTTAATATCAGATCTGATGAATAAGCAATTAACCAAAAGAATTAACACATCAGAGAGACATAGGACACCAATATTTTTTACGTGGAAACCCTATTAGGGAAAAACCATCGTGGATGTTAATCCACAAGATTATACCCTGTTAAAAGTATAATGAGAAATAATAAGGGGAATGCACATGCATTCAGGTACACTACCTAGAGCTCACTGCTCAAATACAAAAGGGGCTCACTGCCCAATAGTACAAAATAGGATTAAAATTTGGAGGGTATGAACTAAGATAATAGCTTCTACACAAGCTTGATTATAGTTCCAATTAAGCTCAGAAAGTCTTCTTCACACTTCGCTCAATCTTCTTCACACTCTACTATGCTATCAAATGATATTCAAACATACACACATAGGAGCACACCCAACACATGAAGTACTACATTCACCAATGAAACAATCACACTTATATATCCACTACATGAGATTCCATCACAACTTAGTCGGCCAAGAAAATAGAACATATTTGCAATGTTGGCCCAAATTTATAAATAAATTTTTAATGTGAATCCACCAAGGTTGGCCACAACATAGTGGAGACCCAAATTAACATCTCCAACACAAAAATACTTTAATTAATTTCACCTCGAAGATCCAAAACATGCTACCACCAACATGTCGGCCAAGAACATGAAAAATTAAACATTCAGAAGAAAATATCTTCAACCACGAGCTCATTGATTAATGTGGATGTACCAAAAAGACAAAGAATGATCTAGAGACATCTGAGAACACCAGGAAACAACAGAGAAACATTCACAACAATTGAGATTAATAGAATCACACAATCTTCACTCAGGAACACTGACATAGACCATAGAGACATTGTCAAACCACAACACAATCAAATCTTCATGCAGACCTCTAAAACTTATGGTAGATGATCTCGATATACTCAACAATAAACCCTTTAATCCACATCAACTAAAATTCAATGTAGAGAACAAGATACCTTCATGACCTGCACAGTTCCACTGGGAACTTAGAACACTTTCTCTTACAATTTTCTCAATATCCTCGACATATACAGTCTTTGATACACCAAATACTAATAGTGTTGACATAAATGCCAACCACATATCAACAACACATCCACAACATCTAACAGATGAGTGGTTAGATTTTCCTCTCCATGGCTTTCTGGTAAGCTTCCATAATGAATGCCTAAGCCTCAGTACCAAATATTTTGAATGAAGATACAATGAACTTAACATGGGATCAAGCCTCCTCAACAGTCATATGTTGTAATGCCTTATGAGACATATGATTCTAAATATAATTGGCACAATTCACTACTTCAACCCAAAAATAAGAACCCATATCTCGTGATTGAATCATATAGTTGTCCATCTCCTATAAAATTATATTATTTTTCTCAACAACATCATTCTATTGAGGGGTGTATGAAACTATAAGTTGATGTTGAAGACCATGCTCAATACAAAATTCCTTCAAAGCCTGATTGACACAATTCCCCCATTATTTGTGTGTATCCTCTTGATAGAAAGACCAAATTGCTTCTCCATGAATGCCTTAAAGATCCTAAAAGAATCAAAGACATCACTTTTGTACTTAAGAAAGTACACCCATGCATATTTAAAGAAGTCATCAATAAATGTGAGAACATATTTGACCCTTGAAAAATAAGTTGAAAATGACATGAGTTCATTATGTACCAACTCTAAGGGTGCCTTAGCACATATGACTCTACCTATAGGAAAATAATCCTAGTGATGTTTACCAAGGGAAAAACCTAGAAAAACACCATTGATACAAGAAATATTAGGGAGACCTAACACCAATTCTCGAGTACTCATCTACAAGAGATATATGTAATTGACATGACCAAAAGATTCATGCCAAATATTACTCATCGTGTTTGCATCTGCTAGGAAATATGAATCAGAACTAGTTGAACTCTCAAAACGATCAAATTAGTATAAACGGGAGGAAGGATCAACACTCCTAGTAGCTACAACAATATCAGGACCATGAAGGTCATGAATAACTACATCATGTAGGTAAAATCAATTGTCCTAGTGGTGCTAGATTGGAAAATCTAATACACTGAAAGAAGGTTGGTGGATATATGAAGAATAAAAAGAACATCTTGAAGAAAAACACCCTCAAGTGGAATAGTACTTAAGCCAAAGATTAAGAGCTTTACAGTAGAATCCCCAACTGTAATATGTGTAGGGTTGCAATCTTAAAGGGGTGAGACCAAATCTTGAGAATGATTCATGTGATGTGTTGTGCCAGAATCAAGTATCCAATTAGTTGCAGAAGGTAAGGCCTATGTAGAAAGAGCATGACCTTTACCTATATAGGATGAAGAATACTTAGGGGATAATATGTTATGTTGTTGCATGGATTCCTCTAAATCCTCTAATATCTTCCAACAACTAGTAACTAGATGAACCTCTTTAGCATAAAAAGTCAAGGTTCACCTGATTTCTTCTTTTTCTTGGAGGAAGAATCATTAAACTTAAACAATTTGTCATTCCAAGGAGTGGTTTGAGGTTTCTATTCTGACTTATGAGATGGTTTTGAGGAATTCTCACTACCTGATGAAGTATCTATCTTAGGCTTTTGTTTCTTCTTGTCTTTCCCTTTGGATGTATGTGCTACAAATGCTTGGTTTTTGGAACTAGAAAGATAGTCAAATTGAGTCAAATTTTCTTGTTCATGAGTCAAACACTAAAAAAACCTAAAAAATATGGCATGGTAAAAGCATTTCCCAATGCATCCATAGTAAAGTAGATTGTGGAAGAGAAGTCCTAAAATGACCCTCTAAACTTAAATAGTATCAAGAAAAGAAATTATTTTTTAGTTTTATTCTTCCCACAACCCTGCAAGAGTGATTTAAGAGACTTAAGCTTCATTAAGAAGTCCTCAATGGACAGGAAAAAATTAGGTACAAGTGAATTCAATTCTTTCTCAATCTGAAGTTCTTATAACTCCTTAATGGTGCAAAAAAGCTCTCAAATTTTTTCCCACATATCCCTAGGAGAGGTACTCGAATCAATATGAAATAGGAGAGTATTTGGAACATGCATTTAAATCAGTCACATGGACTCATCCATCTTGTTCCTATACTAAATCATCTCAAATTGACAAGTCAATGAAGGTTTTAGTTCATCCAATGTGAACCATAAACCATCAAACATGAGCAATCTAGTCATATGAGCTTTCTGGATATGATAGTTGTGTGGTGTAATACATTCAATCAAAGAGGTATTTTCCATTGTGTTTGAGGTTTTTAAAATGTGTATGGAAAATGGTTTCTATTTTATAATGTATATAGATATTGAAAGAAAAAAAAATACCCCCCCTCACAACATGAAAAACCAAACCCTAGTGCAACTTTGAGAGCAAAAAGGATTGAAAAAATAAAATTTTAGATTAATCTATGTGTACCTAGTGAATTTTATAGATTGTAAATAGACTAAAAAAATGTGTAGAGAATTGAAACACCTTTACAACACCTATTCATTTGCAAAAAACTTAGTTCTTATGCCCAAGTTATGACCACAAAAGTGCAAATTAGTAGATCCATCTTCAACAACCCATAAAAAATTCGTAGAGAAATATAAGGAAAAAATAGCTAGACCACTGGAATAGGATCAGAACTAGCTTTCCAATAGTATTTTGTTTACAAAAAATGGATAATTGAGGCGAAAGTTATACCCAATTCCATGAATGTTTTACCCAGTTTTCCCTAAAAATTAAGTTGGGGGCTAAGAAGTGTGGTCCACAGTCGCATGGGCGATTGGATGTTAGGCATAGGAGGGTGTGCAAAGTCCTTTGTCACCAATGTGATTGGTGTTAGTTCTTAAGGAGCTCATGGGGGCTAAAGATTGGCATTCCTTGTGGTCACTGATGTGACTAGAGTAGGGTTGGAGGTTGCTGCAGGAGCGACTGGGGGAGTGGCATGGGACCTATGCACTGCCTCATGAGTAGTGCCACCATAAGTGGTGCTTGGTCATGTTTGAGTGTTGGTTGCAATGCTAAAGCATTGCATAAAATGTTTTCCTAATTTTTTTACACAGGCCATACAATACAACTTCGACAAGGGGTGTATGGTTGTATAATTTTTTTCCTCAAAATCTCCTAACAATAAATATGGGAAAATTTATAGTCAAAATTCATCTACTCGGCCTCCTAAATGCAATGGTGAGGTCCATTTTTCTCCAACATGCACCAAAAAATGTTCACATCCAAAAACTACAAAAAATATGACGATTCTAGATTTGTTGCTCTTGTAACCCTACTTGAATAAAACCTCAAAATTGGAGAAGGGGTTTGTTGAATCTATGCTCTAATACTATGTTGAAATAGTGAAACACACTCACAAGCAAGATCAAACAACAAGAACACCTTCCATGCATGAGACCTGCAAGTAATGATTTGCTATTTCCTCAAAAAGAAAAACTTACAAAATGAAATAATTCAGTGAAGGAGAATGCTTATAAGACAAAACCCTAGATGAAAAAAGGATTAGATAATGACAAGTGTCATGATCCTATGAAATGAGACATGATGATCTAATAATAGCCTGATCTAGTAAGAGAAAAATCCTAAGTTTAGCTTAAGTGCATAAATTAAAATTAGCCTAATAATTAATTAAAGATCAATTAATTTTAAACTAATTACTGATTGCTCTAACAATTTCTTAAGACCATATAATATTTTTTCAATATACAAACCAAAGTATATTTAACTTTCTATACATGGTGCTTTGACTATGTCATGTAGATCTCTTCCTTATGTAGCCATACAAAAGCATTGTTTCACATTTATTTATTCCATCTCCAAATCAAATGTTACCAGTACAAATAATAGGAACTTGATAGATATTAGCTTTGAAACTAAGAAAAAACTCTCACTAAATTTTGTCACATCAAGCTAGGAATAAACTTTCACAACCAATATTGCTTTGTACTTTTAAATATTGCTTTCAAAATCAATTTTTTTGAATACCCATTTACATCCAATAGAATTTATTCCTTCTAGTAATAGCATCGAGTCTCATGTTTAATTATTTCTTAACACAATCATCTCCCCATCCATGGGTGCTCTATGTTGAGCTATACCTCATATGGACTAGCTATTACTCAAACCTAGGACCTTCTATTTGCTGCTGGAGTGCTCTACCAACTGACTAATGGCCCCTCTTTGGTTAGCCCATCATTGGTTCAAGTGTGCATTATTTCCAGCACCCCCCTTAAGCCACATTGCTAGTGCTTGGAGATCCTAGCCTAGCTCTAATACCACTTATTAAACTACAACTCATAGGGACCAATTAGGACTCAAACAAGTAGGACCTTCCATTTGTTTTTGGAGTTCTCTACCAACTAAGCTACTAGCCTCTTTTTGGCAAACCAATCATCGATATTATTTCTAACACTCTCTAGGACTCATAATCACTCATATTTATCACCTCCTTCACAATTCTAGGCTCATCAGTATATAAGTAATCAAAACAAAATACATCTCCAATTAGGAGTATAATTGTCTAGTTATATTGTTTCCACTAAGTGGACCTCCTCAATAGTTGAGGTGGAGGTTCTAGCTCATCTTTGGAACTATCTAAATGATCTATTCTCTCCTTTTTAGGTCCATGATATTTTGATTCAACTTTCTCGGTCTTTAGGGGTAGCTAAACTAATTTTTTCTTAACTCCTAACTCTAGTGCTATGGAAGAATGCTTAATTTCTCTAAAAAACATATTTCTAAAATACAAAATTCTCTTACTCATAGGATCCCAAAGCTTGTTCCTTTTTACACTAACACCATAGGAAGACACATTTAATACCTTGTTTTCAACTTTGATTTCTTATTTTTAGGCACACATGGATATGCCTCACAACCTAAAACTAAAAGACAACATAACGAGGGTTTTTTTCATCCACGCCTCTATAGGTGTATTTTTAATAAGAGATAATATGGGAGACCTATTAATCGATTAATAAATCATAGTACTATTTCTTCCTAGGGGTATGTGCAGGATCATGATGGGCCAAAAAGTGGCGATATGATGGGTATGTGTAGGGTATGTGGCTGATGAATTTTTTTTTTCCCAAAATTGATGAGACAAAAAGGGTTTTTAAAGGAGATTCTAATCTTTCCACCAATATAAATTATGCTTTACTTTGAATTTAATAAATAATTATTATTCATTTTCTATTTGAATTACAACTAAAGTCTTGATTGATAGGCTGATTGAAAAACATCTATAGCTTTCAAATGGTATCATATTTTTTCAATCCAAAACATGCATCACATTCTATGCTTCACATAATATAGGATTAAAAAAATAAATTTGAATTTCATGAAGTTTTGACCAAGTTAAGCTGGTTAGACATACAAGTTTTTTATATTTTTAAAAAGTTGTAATTAAAAATTCATAATTAATTATTTACTTGGAAAAAAATACAAAAAAATATGTATCACATCGAGACATGATTCATCTACTTATATATAAAATCTTATAAAATAATATTATCATTTTATTGTGCTTAGGGTGGTTAGATAGACACCTACTTATTTTTTCCCTGAAATTTAAGTACTACTGCATTGAAATTTCAAATTTTCACTAAATAGTTTTTTGTTTTTAAAAAAATAAACCTAGTAGTTTAGAAAATACATTAAATTTGCTACATATTCTTCATAAAATAATATAGATATAACTCATTCAAATTTTTACGTTAAGTTGCCTAACTCTGATTTTTTTGAACTTTTCGCCACTTAAGGGCATGTTTTTTCCATGATGATCCTACACATACCCCTAATACTTTTATTCAATGTCAACTCCACCGAGCATATACTCCTAGTTATCTCCATTAGTGTCAGATCCATCCTTTTTGCAAATCCATTTTTTTGAGGGGTATATGGAGCTGTCTTGTGCCTTTCAATTCTATTCTCTTTACATAATCTATCAAAATTGGCTATCATTTTTAGTTTTCAAAATTTTAATCTTTCTACCAATATTTTTTCTTACAAGGGATTTAACTCCTTAAAGGGACTTAAGAATTTAAATTTATTTCTATGAAAACAATCCTGTCTTAGAATAATCATCTATTAGAGATACATTGTACAAAGAATTAGAAATAGAAAGGACATTTATAGGACCAAGTACATTAAAATGAATTAATTCCAACATTGAGAACTTGAGTAAAAATGAATATAGTTTTGTTTACCATATATCCAATGTTCGTAGAAATCAAACTCAAGGGCATAATCAATCAACCCCTCTACAATTTTTTTTAATTTTTAATGTCTTGAGACCCTTTTCATCTATGTGGTGTTAGAATCTATGACTAGATTTATAACTAGAATATAGTTCTATAAAATATATAAATTTAACTTAAATGGAGATTAAATTATCAAAAATAGTTAAGTCTCCAAGAAATTAAAAGATCACAATGCCAGATTTATAACTAGAATCTAGTGTTATGAAATATATTAAATTAACTTGAATAAAAAATAAATTACAAAAAATACTTAAGTCTCAAAAAAATTTAAAGACCTCACAATGATTAGTTCATTGTGTTTAGGAAGGAAAGAAAGATGTAAAAATATATAGCCTTATAGTTTTCAAATCCAACAAGGAAGACGATATGACATAAAACCAAAAATCTATGCATTGCTTACCGAAGTTTCCAAATTGTGAGCATAAAAAAGAGAATTATATGAAGGTACAATTTATTATCATATCCTACTCAGGTAATTAAAAATAAATTACCTAATGAATTTAAATAACATGTGCAATATTATACTTAAAATTAAAAAATATCCTAAAGTAATAAATAGTACACTAATATATGGTCCATTCCCTAGTTCCATAACATTATATTCTTTAAGTAGCTTGCTTAATTAACCAAGAAGCATGCCCATTGGAAGTGGAAACAACACTCATATTTTCTACTAGTTAGAATGGTGAGAGTGTAGATTCTACTAATAGAGTTGATGATTGAACCTCATAGCTCCCAAAAGTCACTTGCAAGCAGTTATTCTATCACAAAAGAAATATCGAAGCAAGATGATGCACTCAACAACTTGAGAAATTGTATTGATGCAATAACCTAAATGAATGATTACAATGAAAGGTGAATGCTTATAAAATGAAAAAAGAAAACCTTGAATGATGGTTTAATTAGATTGAGACAAGTGTCATCATCTAATGCAATGAGACAACATATGCTAAATATAACTTGATCTAAAAATAAAAGAACAATTCCTAAGTTTAGCTAAAGTTATTAAAGGTGTCTAATAATTAATTAGTGATTAATTAATTATCAAGTGATGACATATTTACTCCAACACCCCCCCCCCTTAAGATCAACTTAGGGAGAAACTAAACAATTGAAAAAGAAAGCTATGATGGGTTCATAATGGGTCGCAACTAAAGTCCTAATGAGGTACCCATGAACAAGCAACTAAAATCTCTCATAACTGGAGAAAAGGAGAAAACCTCATGGGAAAAAAATCCTCTCCAAAAGAGAGATAAACGAAATGAAAGTGTACATATTATTAAAAAGAAATGTAGGACTCAACATGTTCCACCAAGTGTTCCTTTAGTCACATAAGTACAATGAAGATCCCCCCATAGAAGAGAGAGATGAGATAATGAATCCCCCTTAGAAGGAAGTAGCTCCTCCGCCAAAATTAAATGCTCAAAGAATAATGTTGAAGATGATCCAAAAATAGAAAACATTGTTCCTACCCTTAGGAAGAAACAAATCCAATGACAAATGTAAAAGAAACTCTCTCAGGAGAAGAGGTCTCATGATGGATGCCATAGAAAAATTCTCAACTTGGTCCACATGTCTACATCAATTGAAGCCAAATCAATTGAAGAAAATCCAAACACCAACTAAGATACCTATAGAAGAAACTCCAAAGGCTTGATGCTAAAGTGATGAAAAGTAGGCCATGGCTATTATTAAAGAGGAAGTGAATATCCTCAAGTGTGTCCCTAATATCTGCAATCTATGACTCAAAAAATAACTCTACAATGTATAGCAAGTATTCATCCCACATAGCTAAAACTAGAAGACTATAAACATCTCATTGAAGTGAAATGATATTTGTAGATGTAGGAGGTGCAGGAAGCTCAACAAAAATCTCATGGACCAATGTGGATGATGGAATTAAACATAGGTTCAAGTGACCAAACTTTTTTTCAGATATTTGATCAACTCTAGATACATGAGAGTGAAGACTAGTCAATGGTAGGACAAGCTCATCAAGAGAAAAATGAGAGAAGGCATACAATCGAGAGGCATGATCTACTATCCAACCTTCAAGAATCTCTCTACTATGTAGGTCTCTGATAAGCACTAAATCAAGAGTAAACTCTTTTATCTTAATTTCCCCATTGTGTGCAATTTGATAGATGGAAAGGAGATTGGAAGATACTGAAGGGACACAAAGTACATCATGAAATGTGTCATCATCAATATCTATGGATCCTTTTCAAGTAACACTCATATAAGTTTTATTCCTCATTAAAATTATGCATGGTAATGTGCATGGCTCATACACAAATAACATACCCAAAGATGAAGCCATATTGTAATGTGAGGCTCCTGAATCAAGAAGTCATCTGTTGGATTGAAGATTGGTGGATGCAAAGAGAGCATGGCCTTACATATTGTCTACTCCACATGCCATGGTGGTTGACCTTGATTGTGAAGGTTCTAAAGTGGAAGAAAAGGATGAAAAAAACTAAATATGATTCTTCTTGTAAGACCCCACTTTGCATGTGATTAATACTAAATTTAATTTATTATATGTTTCTATTTAATAGATGATAAGTTGCACTACAAGAAATACATAATGTGATGGCGTGACAAGATTCTTGAATTTTATCTTGACATTTGTTTCATTGTCACTACCGTGAAGGTGTTACAGACTCATAAATTGTGGACATGAATTGAAATTGTAAATGGAAATTGTTATACAATTATAATTTATTCTAGCTATCAAATTTATGTGATATATGATTGTTCTTATGATTTCATTGGTAATGTGCAGGAAAGAAAGAGCTTCAGTATGAGAAGGAGAAACCATTGAGAGAGAATCGAAAGACATCTTCTTGTGGTTATGAATCTGACCCCTTTTGGGGCTTGGAAGGAAATGAAATAATGAGTTGGTAAATTAAGGTTGTGGGGGTTGATATTAAAGGATAACTTATTGGGGTTTGTGAGGGCATTTATTGAGGAGTCATATCCAAGTGTGAGTGGTGTTAGGGTTAGGAACCCTTACCCAAGTTTGAATTTCGGATTGGTCCTTAAATGGGCCTTTAAAGAGGGTTGTTGGTCAATTCCTTGGTTGGGATGCAAAAAGAAACCCTCTAGGGTCTATATCATAGTGGTAGGGGTCAAGTGGACATATAATAGTGCCCCAAGGACATGATTTGACCCCTGAAAAGTTCTCATAATGGAGAGTGACGAGTTTTGAGGAGAGGATGAGATGAAAAAATGGAGGGGTTGTCCATGTTTCCTCTTTAATGAAGAAAAGACTCTCATTGATGGAAGTAGGTACACTTCACACCTCCCCACCCAAAGGTTGCAAGTTGAAACTCTTATATATTTTGGAGAGAAAGAATGAGTGGGGTGTTACCCACTTCTCCTCTTGGAGAACTTAGAAGAGATGGTAGAAGGAATGGGAAGTGGAGAGGAGTCCACCTCTTTGGGAAGAAAGTGATCAAAATGGTTTGGCTTGGAGAAGAGAGAGAAAGATAGAAGAGTTCAATCCCCTTCACCTAAAGAAAAGAGATAAGTTTTTCGTATTCCATTTACCCTTGTTATTAGTTGTAAGAGGGTGACATATTGTATGGATTGTGGCTGGAAATAGGAAGTAGAAAACCTAGATGCATGAAATTAGTGCTATGTTAATTTTATCCCTTTGTAAAAGTGAGAAAAGCCTCCATTAATCATCATGGAGCTAAAATAATTCCTTGCTTGGGGTTATGGCTAGAGTCCACAAGGCTCCATGATGCCATTATGGTAGGGTGGAGAGCAAGCCTAAGTTCCTTGGGTATGTAAATCATTGTTTTTCTTCAATAATACTGGTAATATTGTAAGTTTATAAAGGTGGGGATTTCTCATTTATTCAATGGTAGAAAGAGAAAAGCAAGTCTTATTCTTTGTGTGTGTTCATTTAATAATAATTGTAATGAAAGAAGGATTGTGAGTTTATTGTAATAAATTCATAGCTAGGTGGTTCCCATGATAGCATAAGTATATCTAATGAAGTTTCAAACATTTACTTGTTGCATCAAGTAGGGAGGTATGGGTATAGGTGAAACAATTGAACCATTAGATGTTTCCAAGTCATGTTTGTGCATTGCATTGAAAAAGTAAAAAAAAACTTATATTAATGAATCTTTCTAAGTCTTCATGGGTCAAATTTTGTTTGAGGGTGAGGGAAAAATTGTAAATCTGCAACCATATATGTATATTCTTCAACAATGAAATCTAAAAGGATATGTTTATATATGTTTCCTTTACAAAAATCTACAAGTATATATATAAATTAGAATATATATGTATGGGTGAAACAAATAAGAGAAATTAAACCATGTCTCACATTAACCTATAGAATTTAGTTTGACCTTCCCTTGTATAATCATATTTTACTGGCATAGTAAACTTAGGTAAAAGCATACTTCTTTTGAATATTATATATTTTGTAAGCATTTCATTTTATATATAATGTATATATGTGTTACACATAAATTTCACACACATATAATCAAATGTATGTAAATATTCATTATATGTATATCTTAAACTAAGAATATCATATTATGTTTTGCATATTATACTGAAATATTATATATTTCATATTCCAAATGTTAAACAATATGATAGTTACATGTATCCAGACACAAAATAAATGTTAATGATTTTTTACAATTTAAAACTATTAAATATACATTATAACCTTATACAGAATATTATAAAAGAATATAAATAAAGTAAATTTTATAAATAAAAAAGAATATTATATTAAAGAAAGGAGCCACAGCAGTGCCAGCCAGCCGCAGCCACCCTGAGACAGGGGGAGGCAACCACATTTGAAGGCTGCCCCCACCCCAATAATTGAGCCAAATTTAATTTATATCTTAAATAAATTCATTTATTTATCTATTTGGGTACATTAATCGCACTATGGCGTATACACACTAGCGGCATAGCGGAAAGCTTCCATGACTGGCATAGTATTAACTTCATTATATTTACATATATATGATCTAGATGCATAAAATATGGCTTCGTAAAAATATCTCCACTTGGTGTAGCTTTCGAAACTTGCAGCAATCTCAAATAAATTATTCTGCTCTCTATCATGTACAGTTAAAATTATGACGTCAAATGATATCGATTTAAAATATTATGATGTCAAATGATATAAAAATAATGATTTTATTTGTAATGGTGTTAGTATTATTATTAGTAGAGTGGATTTTTAATATTAAAATGAAAAAAAAAGCATTGAGTGTTAATATTAATAATAATGAGATGAGCACATGTGATAGATGGTATCCAGGCCTGGAATTTGATGGTTTATTTGACCATTTTTTGCATTTTAGACTGTATATTACAACTTTAAATTTTATTAGACCGTATAAATTGACTTGCTATATTTTTATATAACCGTATATATGACACTATTAATTATTATTAAACCGTAAAAAATTATTATAGACAATATTTTATATATATATATATATATATATATATATATATATATATATATATATATATATATATATATATATATATATATATATATATATATATATATATATATATATTATAAAACTATAAATTAGTTTAAAATCTTTTCAATTAGGAAATATAATTCTTTCTAATTTTTAAAGTACTTTTAACAATAAATTTAAAATTTTGATTATTTTAAAGATAAATTTAGAAACTTTAAATTGAAAATCTTTTCAAAATAGAATATAATTGTTTTTTAACTTTTAACATATTTTTAACAAGATTTATTTTTAATATGAATTTAGAAACTTCTTAATAAATTTATGTTTTTTAGATTTATTACTAAATATTACTGTTTTTTAATTTTACATTTTTTTACTAAGATATATATATCTCAACAAGAATTTTTTTTTTGAAGATACAAAATTTGTGTGCTTTACATAAGAGCTTCCAATTTTATTAGTGAGCATTTGTATGTTTTTGAATTTTAGAAATTAGTGAGCATTTGTATGTTTTTGAATTCCTCTAAAATTTTATTTGGCTTTTATAAATGATATTTTGTTTTTATTGTTTTACAGGTGACATTGGAGAGCTTCCAATTTTATTGGTGAGCATTTGTATGTTTTGAATTCCTCTAAAATTTTATTTGGTTTTTATAATGATTTTTTATTTTTATTTATGATGATTGTTTTTATTTACAAAGCTTACAACTGTTTGGGATTTTTGAGTACATGTTAAATGTTGCTATGTTTCTATGAGTATGAATGAAAACAAAAAAAGGAGTGTGAATGAAAAAAAAGAATTAGAAGTAAAAGAACTAGTATGAAAGAGATAGAGATGGTATTTTTATAAATTGTTGCTATGTTTCTATGAGTATGAATGAAAATAAAAAAAGGAGTATGAATGAAAAAAAAGAACTAGAAGTAAAAGAACTAGTATGAAGGAGATAGAGATGGTATTTTTTTTACAATTTATATTTTTTATAAGACGTCAAATGACAGGTATTTAAATAATCAAACCGTCACAAAATTTTTTATGACAGGTAGGGGTGGCCGTCAAATTCCAGGCATGATGGTATCAATATCAATGATCAATACAAAATAATTGCTCATGGAAAATAGAAAGTAGATTTTTTGATCAATACAAAATAATTTCATATGAAAATAGAAAATAGAAAGTAGATTTTTTATCAATACAAAATAATTGCTCATTGAAATTAGAAAGTAGATTTGTTCATCAATACAAGATAATTGCACATAAAAATAGAAAGTAGATTTTTTATCAATACAAAATAATTACACATGAAAGTAGATTTTTTACCAACACAAAATAATTGCACATGAATATAGTTTTTGTATGAGTAAAAGTAAGAAAACTAATAAAATGATAAGATAGTAACTTGTAATATTAATACTATCGGGTAGTAAGTTTTACCCAGTCATATCTTACATTGGGAGCAGTAATAAACAATATTAATTTAGTAGGAGATTTAATATTAATATTATTATTCAACTAAATGATAATAATAAATAAATGTATTCATGTTTTAAATTATGACAATGATATTACTCATGTTAATATTATTATTTCTCTAAGTATAAGAAAGTAGCATTATTATGAGATTTAAGTTTAACATATTATTCGATTTAATGATAATAATATTATTATTAATATGAGGTTTAATAATAGTATTGAGGCTTAATTGCTAGTAACAATGTTATTATTAAGAATTAAATTGTGACTTTTGGAAGGTGTAAATCTAACATCATTTTTAGTATTATAAATCACATAATTAGAGTGTTGATTTGCTTAAATAATGTTTAAAAAAAATAGTCAAATTTTTCTTATGGACATTACAACAAGTAATTATGTTGAGCTTGTTTAGAGCGAATGCTATTGTTAGAGAGTTACATTGGAGTATTCCAGTTTTAGATATCATAAATTTTGATATAACTTTATTAACATCATTAACTCTATAAATAGAGTTTGATCTAGTCATGACTCCATCACACTTAAGGAAATGTAAAGGTTAAATTTCTATATTTAATTTAAAGTGTATTGGGGGTGGTATTGTAAATGATACCAGCTCACCAAACTTTTGGTAAGGAATTAATTCTTTAGTCTTTAACACTGACTAGATAGAAGTCAGTCAATGTGACCTTATAGCTAATTAAACTTGGTGAAGTTCCCCGTTCATTATAACATTATCAAATAGTGTTAGGCGTTAGAAGTTACATTATGCAAAGGTGGTTGGTGTGTTTGTGATAGGTTGCGAACCTATGTTTAAAAAAGAATTGTTGCATTTTCTTGTGGAATTTTTTTTTGGGGCATGACACTTCTATGGAATATGCTTTGTCTCATAAATCTGCTTTACTTAACATTGATGCTCATCATGTCTTGTCGTTGTGCATGAAATATGCTAACCAATTTTTTTCGATAAATTAACACATCACAACTAGCACTTAACCAACTTGATTAGCGTTAGCTTCAAATTGAAAACCAAACTTGAAAGAACTACTCAACGTCAAGAATGTGCACTCAAGATCCACTGAGGGCGAGGTGCTAACATATGACAGAGTGTTTAATTAAAAACTAGAAATTAATAGGCGGATAACCAGCCATGAAGAGCATTTCCACACTACCACCAAATAGTGGGGGGAAAAGATTACAATTAAAATAATTCATCCATTGCGGCGGGCATCCACAGAGTTGTGGGGATTCACCACTATGAAAGTGGGTACAAGAGAGTTACAATCAACTTATCCACACTGGTGGTAAACCATCCAGGGGTACTTATGTGAGATGAATAAGAATTAATTACATCAATTAAAACTGGAACAATACTACTGTTTACAGTTTGTACAAATAAGAAATAAGCTGCAAATTACAAAGAATTACAATAGTCTTCAAACACATGAGTAATGGATGATCTCTTACAATTATTTAACTCTCTAATTGCTAATAATGAATCAAAAATCTGAACTACTAAAGTTTGATACAGAAAATAGAAAACTAGAAATGTCAATCAGCAATTGTGAAAACTGAAGAAATATTCATAACTCACTCATTTCACCTCCAAATCGAATGAGACCAAGTGCAATGGATTCCTAGAAGATAGGTGACCAAACTAAGATGAAGAAATAACTTCAAAGAACTCTTGTTAATTTTGCACGAATCCCAAAGCACTTCCAGAAAAGTACGACCCTCCTTGAAGGGGTGATTTCACTTTAAAAATCAAGTTCTCAATAATAAAATCCATGAATTGGCATGAAGGGGTGCCCTTGAACAAAAAATAGAATGGTGAAATACCTAGAACCAATTTCAAACTGGAAATAAAGTTATAACTTGAAAATCACCTTTAGCTGTAGATGAAACAACAAAACCAAAATTGATAAATCTTCAAAATTTCTTCACAATTAAGCTCAATCTGCTAGTTTGGATGAGAAGCAGCGAATTCCAACTAGATGTTGTATTTCAAACATGAAATTGGATAATTGGCTAGGAGGTAGCATCCTCGAAGCAAGAATTCATTTGTCATTCCGACAGCATAATAGTATAATAACATGAATGGATTCCCATGCTGGAATAAAGCCTTCATTTTTATAGAAGAGTAGAAGACTCTTCAATTCCGCAAGGAAATATGCCAACAGTCACAAAGACTCTTCAAGTTTCCAAAGAACCATTCAGCTTCTCAAGATGGCGTCCTTTTTACTTAGTAAGAATTTCACTTTATTTTAAAATTCTCTTTTATTAAAGTGGCGTCCACTTTTCCCAAGGCATAATGTTCTTATTAAAAAATAATAAACCTCTTCATGAAGGCGTCACCCTTCCAAGTCCCCTTTTTAAATACAACTTAAAGTTGTTCTCCTAGGCCAAGGGGGTCAACTACAAAATATAACCTTGATGCCTTTATTCAACATAAAAATGCCTTAAGAGGTCATACATGAATTGCAAATAATTGCTCCAACTGGAAATGAAGTACTGAAAGCTGACAAACTCCAAACTGCTTAAAATAGAATTTACTATAAATAGTAAACTCTCAGAAATGCCAAGGAACAACAGAACTGGAAACTCTAATTTTACCTCACACAAGCCTACAGGCTTCCGGAATAGGTTGATGAGTGTCAAAACAAATTACTGATGAGAAGGGGACATTACAGTGCAATATACACATTTTTGTTGATCCTTCTTAGATAATTCCCCCTTAGAAGAGGAAGAAGAATTAGAGGTATCCTATGAATGTGATTCCTTAGTTTGCTCATGCGACTTAAAATCCTTTTGTTTATGTTTCTTTCATTTTCCATTTGAGGCTTTTGGATCTCTAGTGTTCGGTGATGCAATAAGAGCCAATGATTTGGAAGAATTCAATGAGCCCATCTATACCAATTTTGTCTACTCCTGAGTGAGTGATGTAGTAAAATCATCAAGTGAAGGCACATCGAATTTGTAACCAAGTGCATCTCTAGTGGAATAAAAGAGAAATACAGTGGCATAAAATATAAATAAAAAATGAATAATCATGACTAAGCTTGGCAAGGATGGAAATAATTAACTAGGTTTCCTCTTTCTAAATACCACACTATGTAAATTGCAATCTGAGACTTGAGTTTGGTGAAAAATTCTTGGATGCTGTCAAAATCTCTAAGAGTAAAATTGATAAGATCATTCTCTAATTGAAATCCTCTCAAAGTATCCCACTTCCCAAAAAAGGACTCCACCTAGTTGAAATATAGTTCTCATACAAACACCCTAAGTGACCACCATAGTGATGGAAAAACATCTAGTAGCTAACAACAATCCATGTCATCTAAAAAATAAATAAAATTATTTCTTATCATATGTGCTTGTTGTTCTATAATGACCCTTTTTAGTATTTTTATGAAGTCTTCAAATTTTTGAGATTCATATCCATGCAATACTTATCAAATATAAAAAATATTTGATAGCAATATTTACTAGTGAAACTCTTACACAAAATGATAAACACCGCACACAAAAATCAACCATTGATCAAATTGTACATAACTTTTTTTTTTTGTCAAATGGTATCACCATATATATATGCAATAAGATTAATAATTAAACCCTAACCAAAACATATACAAATACTGAATTTTAATGTGTATGGCACCATAATTTTTTGAATAATTTTTACTACAAAATAATAATCACATTAATATAATGGAACAAAAAACTCATAAATATAAAAATATTGAAATGACAACACTTTATTTGATAAAAAATGTAATAACTCTTATGTTAGTACACAATGTTGTTATAAATACTTATAATAATGATAGGGCACTCTAGAGAAGGAATTCTAGTGATGACACTATAGTGGTATTGTAGTGGCAATGTAATAAAGTAAAAGGCTAGAATAAACACACAACCTTGAAATGTAAACCCACAAAATTTAAACACCACTTAGAAACTAGAAATACATTTGAATATTCTTAGCTCAACTATGATTTCTAGATGAAACTACCTAAAAGAATAATAGGGATTCCTAAAAATCAAATAGAGTTTTCATCCTTCCAATCTCCACACTCTAAGGGGTTTTGTCCTTGGGATAAATAAATGGGCACAGGTACTCAAATTATTAGATAAAAGGATGGTTTTGATTTCATAAACAATGGATGGTCTCTTTAAAAGTGACTTCCTCTCTTTTATAGACTCCTTTTTGGTGCCACTATTTTAAATTCTCCCTTTCTCTCCAAAAGTTCCGCTTTAAAAATTTTTTAATAAAATATTACAAAATACTTTATTATGTTCCATTTAGAAGGCCCACTTTATCTAACTAATAATAATATTTAAATTGTCCTTTTATTATATTTTTGGGGCTAAGTTAAAATACTATTATTAAAAGTATCTTCCTAAGTTTATCCCTTAGCCTATGGGAAATTAATAAGTATATTTCCAATTAATTTAACTAAAAAATGGGACATAATAGTCCATCTATTCCAAAATTAATTGTCAGCAAGCAACACAAGTTTATTGACTCTAACTCTTCCCAAATGATAAATTCACTAAGAATGGGATCCCAGATCATCATTGAGAGTTGGCATTCATCTATGTCCTTAATTTATTGTGTGAAGTTGGTAGGTTCCTTCAATTGTATAACTTTTTCTGATGTCTATTCATGTAGTTCCTTTGAAGCCTATAATTTAGATTTGGGAAAATAAAAAAGAAAATTGGTTGAAATTATAATATTGCCCTAATTTGTCTTAGTGGTGCATATGCTTTGCCATTCTCATTCTTATTAGGATAGGTGACATCAAAATTGCTATCCTAAGTTGCTTTGTGTGTCTCCACATTCTTTGGAAAGTGATCTAGGGGACATGAGCAACAAAATATTTATTATTTAATTTCCTATGAAAAATTGTAATTGCATTCAAAGAGGTGGACCCATTACAATGGCAGTTGCAAAGCACCTTGGAGGCATATTCCTCTTGGGCCTCCAAATTTTTGGGTGGGGACCACTTGAGGTGCATGTCCTTGCATGTTATTTGCATGTTTTGCATGATCTTGTATGGTTGGTCACCCAGGTTTGCATGTTGGTGCATGTAACCGTCATAGCACTTAGGTTTGACCAATTCTAATTCGTTGTGGGTTAGGCACCCATGTCAAGGCCATGTGATAATTAAATATTTTATTCCATGTTTATGGGTTGTCCACTAAGGGGGGTGTGGGTTTTTACGAGTGGTTTTTCTTGTTGTTTTAGGATATCATTTCTGGTATTTTCTCCCACAAAATTCTATATATTGGAGCCTTGAGATGGTGGCTTATAATGAGTTCCTTGCAAGTTGTTATAGCGATGAAGTGCTGCTAGATTATAGAGATGAATATTGTGTTGGAGTCTAAAAGACACTGAGAGGGGGGGTGAATCAATGTCTTAACAATCAATTTAAATTTTTAGATATTTCAAAACATTTAAACTCTTTGAAAACAATATAAGTTTTGTTTCAAGAGTATAATCAAATACAATAACTAATCTACAAATTCTTAATCAACATATAAATTCAGATGTTGTAATGCAAATTAAGAAAACAACAAGAAAAAAAATGCATCCACAAAAGAGCCATAGCAAAATGTTTTTCATGAGTGGAAAACCCTCATAGGGATGAAAAACCACCCGTAAAATGTCTCACTAGATTATTGAACGTCACTAGTTACAGAGCCTCACTGGCTTCACAAAAAATTCCTCACTAGAAAAATACAACCTTACTGGCTTTTTCATGTTACTACAACCTTACTAGCATTCATGGTAGCCTCACTAGCTTTCATGGTGGGTAAGTGCACCAAGATGGTTCCCAAAAAGGGGGCTTAAGTGGCCACTTTTTTTTTTTTTTTTTTCTGAAATCAGGAAACACTGACATTGGACATGAAATTGAGGATAGTTACACTCAAAATTTTGAGATGGAACAAAAACAAGGATCAAAGTGCTCCAAGTATACTTTCTAAACTACTGATTTATTTTGAAAATGGTTGAGATTAAGGGGTTCAAAATAGGGATGAACACAAATTGGTATTGTTTTTATTAGAAAAACATAATATAGCAACTCTTGTACGACCCTAGCATGGTGAACATTTTTTGTAGTATTTTGAAAATCACTACAATAAGAAGTTAGCTAATAGTATGTAGTTGACGCATGATTTTTCTGATAATTTTTTAATGAATATTTGATTTTTTACTAATTTTCTAAGTGGACACTTCTTGAAAAGCAGAATTTTGGCCATGCTCCCCCTACAAATTTTATAAAGTAATTGATTTTAAAAAAAAAAAAAAAATTGTAGAATGGAGTATAGTTTCTATAAATGTAATTTATTTGAAATTTTGATGAATGGTTAATTTATAACGAAAAAAACACCAAACATTGCTTTTTGGCAAAAAAGAGACATACAAACAAAAGAAATTATGGATGAAAGGCTTAACATTGTCAGAAAGTGAAAAAAATTACATCGTTGGATAGCTAAGAGAAAACCTAACATTACTCATGAGTTCAATTTTTTCGATATTGAACCACATGCAATCCTGACGGTGAGCATGAACCCGATTATGTGAAAAATTATAGAATTTGTAAAAACACATCTTTGGTCCTTAGGAATGCCCTCCAAGACTTTGGGTTGGTATTCCAAGGAAAATACCAATCCTAAGGCTTGTGGATTCCCAAAGAAAGATATAATGCGAGTGCGTTATAACGCGCTTGCGTTATATTTGTATTTTGACATGGTTTTTTCCTTCTGTGGGAAACATGTCAACCGAGACATAACACAAGTACATTATAATGCACTCGTGTTATGTCTTCCTTTATGTTAAATGCCACTCTATTGAATGTATGTTGATATACTTGTATGTTTGTATATACATGTATGCTTGTATGTCATGTATTTATGTATGTATGTATGTATACCTATATGTATCAATGCATGTATATTATATGTACATGTGTATATGTATCTATGCTTGTATGGATGTAGGATTGTATGTACATATGTATTATGCTTGTATGTATGTATGTCTTTAGAGGGAGAGAGTTTTTCAGAGAGAGAGAGAGAGGATGGAAGTGAGAGTTTAAGAGAGAGGGAGTGGGAGAGAAGGGGTTGGAGTGAGAGCGACTTAGCTAGGTAGGGTGGAGGAGGAGAGAGAGGAGAGAGAGAGAGAGAGAGAGAGAGAGATGATTGAGGGAGAGGGAGAGAGAGGGGGGAGAGATGGCGAGAGAGAGAGAGAGAGTTATGTAGGTAGGGTGCCAAAGGGAGAGACTTGAGAGTGTGAGGAGGTGAGGGAGAGAATTGAGAGATAGGTATTGAGAGGGAGTGCAAGAGAGAGGGAGTGTGAGTGAGAGACTTAAGAGAGGGAGAGGGTGTGGGAGGGAGTGACCTGAGAGAGGGAGAGAAATAGAGGGGAGGAGTGCAGAGTTAATTTTATCTAGGGTAGGATGGGAGGATAACAGATAGATAGATAGATAGATTCATAGAGAGAGAGAGAGAGAGAGAGAGAGAGAGAGAGAGAGAGAGTTACCTAGGTAGATTTCCAAAGGGAGAGACTTCAGAGAGATTTTAGAGAGAGGGAGAGGGGGTGGAAGTGAGAGTTTAAGAGAGAGGGAGTGGGAGAGAAGGGGTTGGAGTGAGAGGGACTTAGTTAGGTAGGGTGGGAGGGAGAGAGGGAGATCGAGAGATAGAAAGGGGGGTGGGAGAGAGAGAATTGATAGGGAGAGAGAGAGAGGGGGGAGAGAGAGATGATGAGAAAGAGAGAGTTATGTAGGTAGGTTTCCAAAGGGAGAGACCTAAGAGTGTGAGGGGGGTGAGAGGGAGAGACTTGACAAATAGATAGTGAGAGGGAGTGGGAGAGAGAGGGAGTTTGAGTGAGAGACCTAAGAGAGGGAGAGGGTGTGGGAGGAAGTGACCTGAGAGAGGGAGAGAAAGAGGGATGTGGAGTGAGAGGGACTTATCTAGGTAGGGTGGGAGGGATAGATAGAGAGAGGGGAGAGAGAGAGAGTTACCTAGGTAGGTTGCCAGAGGGAAAGAGCTGAGAGAGAGGGGGTGGGAGGGAGATACCTAAGAGAGAGGGAGAGAGAGACTCTGACAGAGGAGAGGATGGCATGAGAGATTAATAGAGAGGGAGTGGGAGAGAAGGGGTTGGAGTGAGAGGGACTTAGCAAGGTAGGGTGGGAGGGATAAAGGGATGGAGAGAGAGAGTGGGGGGTGGGAGAGAGAGATATAAGGAGTGAGAGAGAGAGAGAGAGTTGAGAGAGAGAGAGGATTTAAGTGATAAGGGTAGAGGGTAGATGGTTAATGGTAGAGGGGAGAGAGATATGAGTGAGTGAGAGAGAGAGATAGATAATTAAGGGTATAGGGTTGAGGACCTATAGGGTTGATGGTTTAGTGTATTAGGTTGAGGTTAGAGGGTAGAGGGTTTAAGGGTTTAGGGTGTAAGGGTTCTTGGTTGATGGTTTATTATTGAGAGTATAGGGTTTAGGGTTGAATGTTTAAGGTTTTAAAGGTTGAGGGCTCAGGGTTGAGGGATTAGGTTAGAGAGGGAGGGATGGATGGATAGAGAGATGGAGGGATATCTAAGATAGAGAGAAGGAGAGAAGAGGATAGAAGGACAGAGATATATGAGGGTTGAGGATCCAATGTATAGGGTAGAGGGTTGAGAATTGAGGGTATAGGGTTGTCGACCTATAGGGTATTGGGTTGAGGGTAGAGGGTAGAGGGTTTAAGGATTTAGGGTGTAAGGGTTTAGGGTTGATGGTTTAGGGTTTAGGGTAGAGGGTATAAGGGTTAATGTTAGAGAGTAGAGGGGAGAGAGATAGGATTGAGTGAATGAGAGAGAGTTGAGAGAGGGAGAGGGGGTAGGAGGGAGAGACTTGAGAGAGAGAGAGAGGAGTGCAGAGAGATAGAGGGTAGATGATAGAGGGTATAAGGGTTAAGGGTAAAGGTAGAGGGAGAGAGATATGAGTGAGAGAGAGAGAGAGAGCTGAGAGAGGAGAGGGGTAGGAGGAGATAATTGAGAGAGAGAGAGAGTTGAGAGAGGGAGAGGGTGGGAGGGAGGAATTAAGAGGGAGAATAGAAGAGGAGGGAGGGATAAAGATATATGAGGGTTGCAGATCTAATGTATAGGGTAGAGGATTGAGAATTGAGGGTATAGGATTGACGACCTGTAGGGTTGAGGGATTAGGGTATTGGGTTGAGGGTATAGGGCTGAGGGATTAGGGTTGAGGAAGAGGCATGGCAGAGGTAGAGGGTAGTTTAAGGGTTTAGGTTTAAGGTTTAGGGTTGAGGGTTTAGGGTTGAGGGTATATAGTTGGAGGATTAGGGTTGAGGGTCCAATGTATAGGGTAGAGGGTATAAGAGTTGAGGGTTTAAGGTTTAAGGGTTGAGGTTTGAGAATTGAGGGTTGAGGGTTTAATGTATATGGTGGAGGGTAGAAGGTTTAAGGGTTGAGGGTAGAGGGTATAGGGTTCAGGGTCCAACATATAGGGTAGAGGGTTTTGTGGTTGAAGGTTTAGGGTTTCAGGGTTGAGGGTTGAAGGTAGAGGGTTGAGGGTTTAAGGGTTGAGGGATAAATGGTTGATGGTTGATGGATTAGATTAGAGAGTTTACTTGGGTTTAAGGGTTTAAGGGTTGAGGGATTAGGGTTGAGAGTAGAGGGTAGAGGGTTTAAGGGTTTAGGATTTAAGGGTTGAGGTTTGAGGGTTGAGGGTTTAGGGTTGAGTGTTTAAGGGTTTAAGGGTTGAGGGTAGAGAGGGATGGATGGAGGGAGAGATGGAGGGAGAAGTGAGATAGAAAGAAGGAGAGAAGACAAGGGAGGGACAAAGATAGATGAGGGTTGAGGATCCAATGTATAGGGTAGAGGGTTGAGAAATGAGGGTATAGGGTTGAGAACCTATAGGGTTGATGGTTTAGGGTTGAGGGTAGAGGGTTTAAGGGCTAAGAGTAGAGAGTGGAGGGGAGAGAGATATGATTGAGTGAGAGAGAGAGTTGAGAGAGGGAGAGGGGGTAGGAGGGAAAGACTTGAGAGAGAGAGAGGGAGTGGGAGAGAGATAGAAGGTAGAGGATAGAGGGTATAAGGGTTAAGGGTAAATGGTAGAGGGGAGAGAGATAGGAGTGAGAGAGAGAGAGTTGAGGGTGGGAGAGAGAAAATTGAGAGATGGAGGGAGAGAGAAAGAGAGGGGGGTGGGAGAGAGAATTGAGAGAGATAGTGATGAAATAAAGAGTTATGTAGGTAGGGTGCCAAAGGGAGAGACTTGAGAGTTTGAGGGGGGTGAGAGGGAGAGAGGGGGTGGGAGAGATAGAATTGAGAGAGGGAGAGAGAGAGAGGGGAGAGAGAGAGATAGTGAGAAAGAGAGAGCTATGTAGGTAGGGAGCCAAAGGGAGAGACTTGAGAGTGAGAGGGGGTGAGAGGGAGAGAGGGGGGTGGGAGAGAGAGAATTGAGAGAGAGGGGGGAGAGAGAGAGATAGTGAGAAAGACAATTTATGTAGGTAGGGTGCCAAAGAGAGAGACTCCAAAGGGAGAGACTTCAAAGTGTGAGGGGGTTGAGAGGGGGAGACTGGAGAGATAGGTAGTGAGAGGGAGTGTGAGAGAGAGAGAGGGAGGGAGTGGGAGAGAGGGGAGGGAGAGGGAAAGAGTGGGAGAGATTGAGGGAGTGGGAGAGAGGGAGGGAGAGGGAGGGAGTGGGAGAGAGATAGAGGGTGTAAGTGCTACAGGTAAAGGGTAGAGGGGAGAGAAATAGAATTAGGGTATAGGGTATAGACAAAGAGAGAAAATAAATCTATAAAAAAACCAACTTTCTCAATTAGGATTTTAAGCCATTACAAAAGTGTGTGCAAAGCTTGGTGAGGGAATTTTAAGTTATTCATTTGAAGTTAACCTTCTCATGAGCACCTATGATGTAGACATTATAAGAACATCTCGAATTTCAAGTTATTCTATTCATGAGAGGTGTTGTGTGCAATAGGTTTCTTGGAACTCCCAGTGAAGATGTATGACTGAGAGTGACTAAGTTGAAAGACTGGCATGCCTATATGTAAGTTCCTTCCGTCTATTTTCATTTCATTTCCATTTTGGATGCTCTTTCTTTTTCTTCTTTTACTTTGTATATTTGTAAGTAACCTGCTAAACATTGATTGGTGTCCCCTTGCATAAAATGTAATTTATGAGCCATCCAAGAGAATATCAGCCAAAAAAGCAATGCAACATCCTTATTTTGATGATCTTGAAAAATCTCAATTATGATTTAAAGAAATTACAAAAGTGCGTGCAAAGTTTGGTGAGGGAATTTCAAGTTATTCATTTGAAGTTAACCTTATCATGAGCACCTATTATGTAGACATTATAAGAGCATCTTGAATTTCAAGATATTCTATTCATGACAGGTGTTGTGTGCAATAGGTATCTTGAAACTCCTAGTGAAGATGTATGACCAAGAGTGACTAAGTTGAGAGACTGCATGCCTATTTGTAAGTGCCTTCCATCTATTTTCATTTCATTTCCATTTTGGATACTCTTTCTTTTTCTTTTTTACTTTGCGTATTTGTAAGTAAACTACTAAAAATTGATTGGTCTCTCCTTGCAAAAAATGTTGAATTATGAGCCATTGAAGAGAATATCAGCCAAAAAAACAATACAACATCCTTATTTTGATGATCTTGAAAAATTTCAATTCTAATTTGAAGCCATAATAAAAGAGCCTGTGAAGCTTTGTGAGAGAATCTCAAGTTACTCATTTGAAGTTAACCTCATAATGAGCACCTATGATGTAGACATTATAAGAGAATCTCAAATGTATGAGTGACATTATAAAATATCTACGAGAATAGAGTACCTAAGGTATTGTAATGATATTTACTAAAATAATGAAATTTGGTGTAGGGGCACCAAGGTTATTGAGCAAATTTGGTTCATGGAGGTCTTAAGTTAGTTTTGTGTTTTGAGTTTTTTAATTGAATAAGGTCATATTAGACCAATTTATAATGTAATAAGTCATGTTAGTTGGTTTTGGGGTCATTTAGGAGTTCATGTTGCATTTTTGTCAAAATGATGTAAAATTGCAAAAATTGAAAAGTTGTTAATGTGAAAAAGTGAAAAAAATGTAAACTTGAAGTGATTCTGATAGGAAGTGATTCTAATAGAAATACAGGAAGGCAATCAACTCACTTCTACAATAAAAAAGGATTCCAACCTCCTTCCTTCCCTTAAGACTCTTTTGGATCAACTTTCACAAAACAAGAAACCCCCCTTTATTCTTCCTATCACATGCAAAACACCATTGGGAAGTATTAACCAGTCTACCAAACCACCAATTCCTCCACTTTTAGGGCATGATAAGCCCTCTAACATAACAAAACCCAAAACCATCTTCTTTCACAAGTTAGGCAAGGGTTTATTGAAAACCCATATTCCAAACCTTCCCATAGCCAACCAAAGCTTGAAACACCTTCATGTAGGTCTGCACAAGCTTAAAAGTTCAAGAGATATCACCGCCCCCAAAGATTTCTTCAAACCCTAGCACTAAACCACCATTTTCCATAAAAAAATGCACCATTTGTCATCTAGGGCATCACCTAAAAACCCTCTATTCGCCTCCCTTACACACAAAAATTTGCACAAATGTTTTATAACCCTAACTAAGCCTTTCCATTGAGTTACAAAAGCATACAGTGGGTGGAAGGCTTAATATGACATTTTAATGCACTCAAAACCCTTAAAACAGGGTATACATACCGACCCTCAGTAATTGGCTTCTCAAATACACAAAATCACTTGAAATCCAACCAAACCAAAACTAAAATGGAGTTAATTTTTTTACCCACCTAATTCCATCAAAAAATAGAGCACAATCACTCTGAGCTACGTTCAACTGGCTCGATCCCTTAAGGGTCCAAAGTGCAAAAAGGAAACAATCTTTGATGGGGTATTACTAAAAAACTGTGGTGCTTACGAAATCTCCACCTTAAACTATGAGATCAAATTGGGCCCCTCTAAATAACCTCTCTTGGTTTTTGTTATCTCAGAGTGGTTTTCGCATGGTGTCTAGTTTTCACTTGATGAAAAAAGTGTCAAATGCAAGCAATGCAAAGTTGCAAAGCGGTGTAACTTTCGATCTACAACTTGTGTGACCAAACAAAATGTTCCAATGCATTCAAATAGGTATGTTTATGCTAGGCATAGTCCTCTTTTGCACCCAAACATGCAGAATCGCTCCAAGCTACGTTCAACCGGATCAATCCCTTAAGGGTCGAAAGTGCAAAACGGCTGCAAACTTCAACATGTTGTTACTCGGATACCATGATGCTTAGAAACTTATTGTATGATCCTACGAGATCACATTGGGCCCCTCTACAATAAATTATCTCAGTTTTTGTTAGCTCGGAGTGGTTTTCCTGTAGTGTCCAGTTTTCACTTGATGGAAAAATGTCAAATGCAAGTAGTGCAAAGTTGCAAAGTGGTGCAACTTTCGTTCTACAACTTGTGTGATCAAATGGACTATTCCAATGCATTTTAATAGGTATGTTTACACTAGGAATGGTCCTATTTCACACCCAAACATGAGAAATCACTTCGAGCTACGTTCAATCAGATCGATCCCTTAAGGGTCCAAAGTGCAAAATGGTTGTAATCTTCAACATGCTATTACTCGGATACCGTGATGCTTAGAAAATTCTCATCTGATCTTATGGGATCATGTTGGGCCCCTCTATAATAAGCTCTATAGGTTTTTGCTATGTTGGAGGCATTTTCCCGTGGTGGTGAATTTTCACTTGGGGAAAAAGTTGTTAAATGCAAGTAGTTGAAAATTGCAAAGTGGTGCAACTTTTGTTTTGCAGCTCGTGTGACCAAACAGACTCTTCCAACACAACCGAATAGGTATGTTTATGCTAGGCATGGTCCTTTTTTGCACCCAAACACAAGGAATCACTTTGAGCTACGTTCAATCGGATTGATCCCTTAAGGGTCCAAAGTGCAAAATGGCTGCAAACTTTAGCATGCTATTACTCGGATACTGTGACACTTAGAAACTTCTCATCTGATCATATGGGATTGTATTGGGCCCCTCTACAATAACCTCTATCATTTTTCACTATCTTAGAGGTATTTTTCTATGGTGGAAACTTTTCACTTGGGGAAAAAGTTGTCAAATGCAAGTAGTTGAAAATTGCAAAGTGGTGCAACTTTTGTTCTGCAACTCGTGTGACCAAAAAAATTGTTCCAATGTAATCAAATACGTATTTTTATTCTGGGAATGGTCCTCTTTTGCAACCAAACATGCAGAATCACTCCGAGCTATGTTCAACCAGATCGATCCCTTAAGGGTCTAAAACGCAAAATGGTTGTAAACTTTAGCATGCAGTTACTCAGATACCGTGATGTTTAGAAATTTTTCTTCTGATCCTATGGGATTGCGTCGAGCCCCTCTACAATAGCTTCTCTCAGTTTTTGCTATTTCAGAGGAATTTTCCCATGGTGGAAAATTTTCACTTGGGAAAAAAGTTGTTAAATGCAAGTAGTTGAAAGTTGCAAAGTGGTGCAACTTTTGTTCTACAATTGTTCCAATGCATCTAAATAGGTATGTTTACACTAGGCATGGCCCTCTTTTGCACCTAGACACATGGAATCACTCTGAGCTACGTTCAACCGAATCGATCCCTTAAGGGTGCAAAGTGCAAAATGGCTGCAAACTTCAACATGTTACTTAGATATCATGACACTTAGAAACTTCTTGTCTGATTCTATAAGATCACGTTGGGCCCCTCTACAATAAAATCTCTCAGTTTTTTCTATTTCAGAGGAATTTTTCCATGGTGGCAAATTTTCACTTGGGGAAAAAGTTGTCAATTGCAAGTAGTTGAAAGTTGCAAAGTGGTGCAACTTTCATTTTGCAACTTGTGTGACCAAAAAGACTATTCCAACATGTCTAAATAGGTATGTTTACACTAGAAATGGTCCTCTTTCATACCCAAACACACAGAATCGCTCTGAGCTACGTTCAACCGAATCGATCTCGTAAGGGTCCAAAGTGAAAAATGGCTACAAACTTCAGCATGTTGTTACTTGGATACCGTGATGCTTAGAATTTTTTTATCTAATTCTATGGGAACATGTTGGACCCCTCTACAATAATCTCTCTTGGTTTTTGCTAGCTCAGAGGCATTTTCCTGTGGTGGGAAATTTTCACTTTGAGAAAAATTGTCAAATGCAAGTAGTTGAAAGTTGCAAAGCGGTGCAACTTTCGTTTTGCAACTCATGTGACCAAACAGATTGTTCCAACATGTCTGAATGGGTACGTTTATGCTATACATAGTCCTCTTTTGCACCCAAACATGTGGAATCGCTCTGAGCTATGCTCAATCAGATTGATCCCTTAAGGGTCCAAAGTGCAAAAGGGAAGTAATCTTTGACGGGCTATTACTCGAAAACCATGATGTTTATGAACTCTCTATCTAAGCCTATAGGATTGTGTTGGGCCCCTCTACAATAACATCTCTAAGTTTTTGTTATCTCAGAGTCATTTTCCTATGGTGTCCAGTCTTCACTTGATGGAAAAAGTGTCAAATGCAAGTAGTGTAAAGTTGCAAAGTGGTGCAACTTTTATTTTACAATTCATGTGACCAAAAAAATTGATCCAATGCATCCTGATAGGTACGTTTACACTAGGCATGGTCATCTCTCACACCCAAACACACATAATTGCTCTGAGCTATGTTCAACTAGTTTGATCCCATATGATGGCATGCAAAACAATTGAAAAGAGAAACATACACACAACGATTGAGAAGTCTAAGTTTTCCACACAAAAATCATATGATCATTGGAAACTCAAAGTTAGTGGTTGTTGAAGAGTTTGAAGGATAATGCCAATCAAATATCTCTGTTTCTTTGTTAATTTCAATGCTTTTTCTTCATTTCCATCTTGTGTATAGGTTTGTATAGCAGGAGTTTGCTCTAAGATGATCTAAATCTGTTGTAGAATGGTTTTAGCTTTGATTAGAATCCATTCTTGTGGAATTCTATTAAGTTCCAAGTAACTTAGAAGTAGATTTCTAAAATAGGTCTGAACTTGCTCATACAAGGGTTTGAGTGTAATATGTTGAAATAGGCCATTCCACTTATTGTTCAAGTTGTGTCTCGGTGGAATGGACCTGATGTAAGTAGGATAGGGAGTAGGAATAAGAAAATAGCATTGGTAAAGGCATTGGAAGAGATTACTCATGCTGCCCCTATTGAAAATTCAGAATTTAGGCCTTAAAAGCAAGGCTAGAAGAGGTGAAAAGAAGAAATTTCTTGAGAATAAGTTAGAATAGGCTGGAAATAGAGTGAGGTTTTGGAGTTTGATGTGTTCAAAAGGTCTACAAGCACAAAGGAGGTCAAAAGTATGTTATGGCATGATGCCCTAGTTGGGAAAAGAGGGGTTTTCAATGAAAAAAAGAGGTTTGAGGGAGTAAAAGTGGGTAAAGTGAAGGGGCAGCATAATTTGGTGGTCAATTAAGTTTGTGCAGGCATAATGAAGAGTGTTGGAAGAGGTTTTGAGGTTGTATGAGGTTTGAGTTTGGTTTTGGGGTATGGTTCATTGGTTCGGCCAATTTTTTTTGGAGGGGGGTTCGGTTTGGTTTGGGTTCATTAGTACAAAAAAATGTAAAAACAATATATATATATATATATATATGCAGCCTAGAAGCATGAATTAGGATGAGAATATCACATAACATCATATAAACAAAAAAACCACCATAAACTTGAATGTCATTTAAAACATGCATGATAAATATTCATCATTGAAACTTGAATTGTGGTAGCTTGATATACATAGTCTATTGATGCCAGGGTTGAATTTCTATGATTTTGAAAAAAGAAGCCAACTAAGTAGAGTTATCAACATTCTTCAGAAATCATAAGAATTTGTTTAGTACACTATCCATTTTGATGTCTTCTTGTAGTCTCAAACATTATTTTGTATCATTGTTACATTGGTCTTGAGAGTGGTAGCTTAATATAGCTCCACAATACAAAATCTGGTTTACTTATGCAGTGTAACAGTGGCATAGGTAGATTTTTCTTTGAAAGAACCAAAGGGTGATTGCACAATTGAAGTGTATAAACACATATCTTTTTGTAATATCAAAGATACTTCTTGAAATCATTTTATGAATCATTTTATGGAATACTAATTGAAAACGTGCTTTTTGCTTTTACATAAAGTTGTTTAGCATCAATCAATTAATATTCAAGACAAACCAAACCATGAAGGAAAACAATGATCAATGCTAGGGCTAACCAATTAATAAGTATACACATGAATAATTCAAGCATGTACATGTGAATAAGGGAAGCACAAGTACTCAAAAACATGTAAGCCTTGAAGTATACAAACGAATACATAGTATACACAAATTAATACAAAGTATATGCATGAATAGAAGGTATACACATGAAAACACATGGAAGTCACAAATTATACACATAAGTTGTAAATTATACACTTGAATACACCTAACTCATATCTATTGAACCATGAATTTATAATGCAAATATGGTTATCATCGATAAAAAAGATTTGTATTAACCAAATAGCCATGTATGCATACATCAATATATCTTGATATAAGTATAAAATATAGGTACAAAATAGACATATAGGATTATGAGAATGCCATATAGGCATACAATGTCAAATATATCCAATAAAAAATATGTACAAAACTACCATGTAGGCATACAACAAAGGGCTCTGGAATCAAAAGTCATTGCTCTCCATGCTTTGGAAATAAAGTTTTTCCATTTGCTTGTTGATTAGATGGTGTTAGGTTTGTCACTCATTTGTGTTGCACTCGAGGAGTGCTCCTTCTCCTCCTCCTCCTAGTGTTTAGTTCTTGGTGAAGTTTTAACTATTACAATAAGAAGTAAAGACATTAATATATAGAAATTACATTATAAAAAATGATATATTTAACAAAATAATCACTTACCGCCATCTCATGATCACTCTCCATGAGGGAAACATTCACATGCCCATGTTGAGGTGTGCTCAAGCCCTATATAAACCATCTAAATAGAAATTAAACTATGAATCAATAATGGTTTGATTTTTCACTAACATCTATAACAACAAATGTAAATTGAAATTTAGTAATTTGCCTCATACCTCCCCTATTAGAGCCATCGAGGATTCTATAGTAGATGAAACCCTGATCTCCATTTCCCTCATCACATTCTGAGGTGTTTTGGCTTACAACATCTAAAAATAAAACAAAAAATTGATCCATGTCATGACTTATAGTGTATGAGATAATGAACAAAATTGAGTACTTATTAAACTATATATTTCTAACTATCATGCTTACTATTTTCCCTATCCATATCTTATTTGAAAGCAGGTGTTTTTAGGCTTTTACCCATAGCAGCAAGCTACAAAACCTTTTGATAAAATGCTTTCGTAGACATGTACAAAAACTATGGTGGCATAGAGAAGGAAATGAAATATTTGAATAAATGCCTCAAAGAAGTGGGGTCTTGTGGTGATGGAATGCCATTACAAACAAATGCATGTCATGAAATTCCATCACCATAAGACCACATTTCTTTCAAGAATTTTTTCAGATAGTTCATTACCTTCTCTATGGTATTATTGTTTACTATTATGCTTTGATAGAAATTTTTCCAAACATCCATAGTTTTTTGGAAAGCACCTATTTTAGGCTTTTAGCCATAGCAACAAGGAAGTGAGTAGTTTGATAAAATGCTTTGGTACACATGTATGGAAAATGTGGTATCATAGAAAAGGTGGTGAGCAATTTGAAGAAATGCCTCGAAGAAATGTGGTCTGATGGTGATGGAATGGAATTCCATCACCATGAGACCACATTTCTTCAAGGCATTTTTTCAACCTACTAATTGCCTTGTCTATGCTATTGCTTACTATTATGCTTTGATAGATTTTTTCCAAGAATCCATAGTGTGTTGGAAAGCACCTTTTTTAAGCTTTTAGCCATAGTAGTGATGAAATGAACTATTTGATAAAATTCTTTGTAGACATGTATGGAAAATGTGGTAGCATAGAAAAGGTGGTGAGTTGTTTGAAAAAGTCGTGCAGGTGCACCTTTACAAGAGCATGCCTCCATGAGGAAAATTTAGGATTTTTAGGTTGTATAGGTATTTTCATTATTTAATAAGGCTTAAATAACCATTTTTGAGTTTGTAATGGTCTTTGGTAGTCATTTTAGGCATAAATTGTAAAGTTGCAGAATCTTAACAAAAGTTGCCAATCAATGTTGTAAAAATGCAAAAAGGTGCCAAGTGGAGGAATATGAAGAGTCAAGGTAGTTGTAGAGGAAATATTAGGTGCTTAGGAAGTTGAAATGGTTGGTAAAGTGTTTAAAAGGTGTGATTCATTGTTGTTAGCTGTTGTTGAAGCATTTTGAAGGAGAAAACTAATAAATTATCACTATTATACTCCTATTTTATGTGTTTCCCTCCATCATCTGCCAGTGTATGGTTCCATGCAGGTGGTAGTGAATTTTTAATGTGTGTGAATTGAAGGAGTTAGGTGTTTTCATCAATTTAAAACTAATTTGAGCATTTGATATTGAGTTTCAATCTTTTGGTGGCCTGATTTCTCTAGGCGGTCAAAAAACAAGGGCTAAGGGTTTGACTACCCAAACAAATTAAAAATTCCATTCCAAATTTTTATAGCAACTATTTCTTGGTGGAATTTACCAGTCTAAAGTAGGAGTAGGTGTATAAGGTAAGGAATTGGTTTGGTGAAGTTTATGTGTGAGTTCTCCTCGCTGCCCTAGTGAAAAACTAGTTTTGGTGCCTTTTAAACAAGGCTAGAGTGAGTGAAAAGAGGACAGGGGTTTAGAAGTGGATAGAATCCCCTAAAAACTATGAGAGTAGGTGAATTGGAGGGTGTTTAGAAGATCTAAGAGGTTTTAAGTGGTTAGAGAAGTGAATAAGTGATAAACCCTAGGTGAAAGGGGGTGAAAACTAGTGAAAAAGAGTGATTTTGTGAAGGAAGTGTATGTAGATCTTTGGGGCAGCACTATTTGAGGATGGAATGGGCATGTGTAGGCATAAATAAGCTTGATTTAAGTGATTATAATTTTTTGAGAGGTCAGGGCATAAGAGTTTCAATAAGCCCTAATTGATTGCAAGAAAAGTGAGGGTTTTATGAAAATGAGTCTAAATGATCGAAAGGAGACCTAAAAGTTAAATAATTTGAGGTTTTCTTGGCTGTATTTTGACTGTTTGGAGGTTTCAAGTGTTGGTTGTGTGTTTGGAGAGGTGTCTCTATTGGTGTAATTAAATGTCTTGTACCTTGTCCTAGGTCATGATTACACCTTAGTTAAGTTTACTTAGGGACCACATAGGAGGTTGTTGGAGATTTTCCACTTTTGGTGGACTTGACATGTCATTACCACATCACTTCCACCTTTTGTGGACACATCATGTGATTATCTATCCACCTTTTGTGGGTGATCCACCTTTTGTGGAGATTATCACATTATCCTTTTCCACTTTAGATGGAGTGATAACTTTTCATTGTTGTCTCATGTTATAAGATTATGACACTTGTCATAATCTTATGCCCTCCTATGTTCTCACCTTGGCTATATAACCAAGGGGTCTCCTATGTACATTGTACCATTCTATCATCTCAAATTATTAACATTGAATACAGTTTATTCTTGTCATATTCTATCTCTCTTTTGTGCTTTCTATTAGGCCTCTAGATCTTGGGTGGCTACCTTCATAGCCAATTCTTACAGTCTCTTTGAAAAAGAGGCCTAATTGTGGCCTAATTCAACATTAAAAGCTAGATTTGAGACAGTTGCTCCAAAAGAGTTGCAAGTGAGTTTCAGATATGTGAGAATAGGCAATAATGGGTGCCTAGTTTGGAGCATAGAAAAGGTAGTGAACTGTTTGAAAAGATGCCTCAGTAAAATGTGGTCTCATGGAATGCCATGACAAGCAACTGCAATTGGAAGATGCTCCTAGACTTATTACTTATGTTATGTGAAGTAATTGCATCACTACTTATGTTGACTTTCTAAACTATATTGTAGTTGAAATTTTGTCATCTATCAACATCTAGTTATTAGTTATGGAATGCGAAGTAAGGTTTTGAGTTTGAATGATGTGCAATGCAACATAATCAATGATATGGATATAAACTACACAAATATATTAAGTATAACTCATTAGTTAAACTCTTTATTCTATTACCTACATGAAGGTTTGACTAAATCCACTGGCACTAGGAGGTGTTCCCTCGAAACCTCCAATATTAGCCTATTCAACATCCAAAATCACATTAAAATACCATTCATAAAACAATGCTATTAACATGTAATAAATTTATAATTGTTTACTAGTTACATACCCCACCGATAGGTGTACTGCATAAATAAGTAGGTGTAGGGATGGTGTATCTAGTATCAACACTATGACCCTGCAAGTTTATTATAATCATAAAACTAAATTAGTTAATCTTGCATTTCAAAATTAAAATTTAATAAATTAAATTCAATGAACATGCTAACTTTTACTTGAGTATCAATGCCATATGTGTTATTCAAAATGTTAGCTTCCCTCTCCATCTCCATAGCTAAAGATGGATCATGCAGAACAAACTCCTAAGTGTCGGTGGGGTCATATGAACAAGTTGCCCTACAAGATTGACACACATGGGATCGAAGCCCACTCGTCAAAGACTCCCATGGATGGCATTGTACAAGAGGGCTAACATGCTGGATGACACTTTGCATCAAAGAGCTAATGGCTTGTAAAGTCTCTACATGGCACTCTGCTTTGTGATAGAAGGGATGACGATGTTCTCATGAGGCAGCCTAGTGAGAGGTTATCTCACTTGCCGTGTAGGATCTGACTGTGCATCAGGTCTATCTTATGCCAACCCCCCACCTCTCCCCTGGCAGTCCCTCATATCAAAATAATTTGGGACTTTGTTCAAGATGAAATCAACATATAGTTTCGTGAGGAAATACTGTGGGACTTCACAATTGTTGCATGGCGGGTCATCAAAAACCATGTAGCACCTATCCCAAAAATACTTCCTAATCTCTTGGTGGTGGCACCAATAAATAGGAAACCTCTTTGCATTGACAAATAGATTTGCATTTGATAGTGGGTCAGTGAATAATGCACAAAAATCAACTTTTGTAATTTTTAAATCTTTTACATCTTTATATGATAATTTATCTTAGTAAAAAGCTCTAGCCACCTACCTCCTATCTTTCCAACCAGTTAATTGTTTGCTAATTGAATTTACAATTTTTAACATATCTTGCAATGAAGTTTCCAGGGTCATTCTTTCTGTAGTTGAACCGTTTGGATAGTTCAACCTCCCGATTAAATCCTCAATTTGTTTTTTATTGTTCTTGTTGGTGTAAATAAAGTCTTGTACCTAGTTCATTCATTACTAGGGGACTTATTTACACATGTTAAGTTTACTTAGGTCATAGGAAGGAATCTTTCTAGAAGATGTTAGTTGTCATTAGTTGTTATCTTATCCTTTGACAAATACTACATGTGAACCTAGGTAAGTGTGATTAGTTGTCTCATGTCATATGATTAAGACACTTGTTATAATCCTATGACATCTTGCATCTCACCTTGGCTATATAACCAAGGGATTTCTCTCATTTGTAATCAATCTCAAATCATCTCATATCATTGACATTGAATATAGTTTATTCTTGTCATATTCATTTCTCTCTTTTTGTGCTTTCCATTTGGTCTCAAGATCTTGGCATCCATTTCCAATTCTAACATGGTATTAGAGCGGGTTGGGTGCCATTGGAGAGTCTTTTTCTAAAGAGAGATACCAGATTTGGGGAGGTTCCATCTTGTGGCTCTTTATTGTAGGTTCATATCAGAGCTTGTTGGTGGGAATTTAATCCCACCATTTCCTCTGAAAGGTTTGAGAAAGTCAATTTTTCCTTTTGTTTTGTCCAAATCAGACATTCAAGGCCAAATCTATGAGGGTTTGAAGCTGAAGAGTGGTTGTTAGATCCAAAAGGTAGCTTTATTTTTGGAGCATTTTGGGTCAAATCTGACCCTTCCATCGCATCCAAAAGGGCCAAAAAACCTAAGATTGACTAACAAATCATCCAAATCGGAGCAATTGTCTGGTGAGGCAATTTTTTTTTGCTCAAAGAGCCGTACGACCCCCCAAGCATCATAACTACAATTGTCGGTAAGATTTTGAAAAATAAATATTTTATTGTCTAAAATTTTTTAAAAATTTTGTTTTGAAAAATTTCATTTGTACCAATTATAAATATTTTGTAAAATTTTATTTTAAAATCAAAAAGTAAAAGAGAAATCTTCTGCGGTTTAAAAAAAAAACTATTGTACAAGGTACTTCAGTACCCGATGTACTAGAGTACCGCAGTACTCCCGTGGCCATAGCTATGCCACATGGCTAGCTTCCATTTTCCACCCATGGACCCCTGATTCCATAGGGCCGGTCAATATAAAAATTGGCATCCGATATTTGCATCGACATTTAAAGAAAAAGCTGACAGGTTCTTCAAAAATCTATGGTCTAAATACACACAGGAAAAGCAAAAATTCGGCACCGAAAATCATAAGATTCTCAAAGAATATTCTGATGATGACCAATAGGGTTCAGACTCTTGCTGGGCCAAAGTGCTCACAGGCCTTTTGCCTCCGCCAGGCCAATGTGCTCACAGGTTTGGTTATTCTTGTGGTTTCTTGATTGAGTGATTTGGGGGGGTAATCTTGTAGTGATTGGTTGCATTCTTTTGCTTGGTTTGTGTTCTTGCAATGGGGAAATCACAAATTGAACTCTTAACTCCACATAATTATGCTACATGGAAAAAATTAGTATGGAATTATCTCATGATGAAAGGTCTAATAGGTCATCTAAATGAAACCATTCAAAAACCTACTGATGCTAAAGAATTGGCAAGGTGGGAGATTGAATGTGAGAAAAAACTTGGATGCATATGTTCATTAGTCTCATTTGATTTTCAATTTCATATTGAATCATGTAATGCACCTAAAGAAGGATGGGAGATTTTTGAAAAATTGTATGGTAAAACAGATAAGATTAGAGGTTATCTGATTGATAATGATTTGATGAATCTTGATCCTAAATTTTTTGACCACATCCAAGACTACATCTCCAAAATCAAGCAACTAAGAACACAATTAAAAGAATGCAGTATTGAGAAAGAGGATTTACAATTGATTATGAATGTGTTATCCAAGCTTGGTCCTGAGTATTTAGTGTTTGTTTCTAGCTTTCATTAACTTAGCTTTTAATCCAAGAGGAAGCCAAGTTAATGAACATGGGTCTAATCAAGTCTTCCAAGCTACAAGCATTGGTGGCTAATGAGTCTATGGTACAAAAAGAATCAGGGAATCTTGATAAGAAGCAAAAGAAGAAAAAGAACAAGCCACATAAAGAATCAGAATCCTCATCTTCAAAAGGAGAAACATCTAAGAAGGAGAGGCCTTTTTGTACATATTGCAAGAAGGATGGACATGAAGAACATTATTGTTATAAGAAGGATATTGATGAGTTGAAAAATATTCTCAAAAAGAATCACATTGATTTATCTTCTAGAATTTCTAAATCTTCTTCTCCTTCTACTTCAAAATAGTCTAAAAAGGACAAAGGCCAAACATCTACATCAGGAAGTAAAGGACAAGCTCTTTGTGCTCTTTCAAGTCCAAGATCAGGGAGATGGCTTCTATATTCAGGAGCATCTCATCATATGGCATCTTCACAGACTATCTTCTCTTCATTTCAGCCTTGTACTATGTCTCCTATCATGATGGGAAACAATACATACATGAGTGTAATAGGGAAGGGATCTATTAGTTTTGGGGACAACACTTTTTAGGATGTCTTGTGTGCTCCTCATTTAACAAACAATCTTCTTTCCATATATCAAATTACACATGGTGGAGATGGGAGAACTGTGGAGTTCACACCTAATTTTGTCATCATTCAAGACTTAGAGACTAGAGAGATCATTGCTACTAGGGTGGTTGATCATTCATCTCGGTTGTATACCTTTGAAAATTTTGCTTCTGATGGTGACATTGTTCCTTTGACTGTTGATCATATGAACCATGATTCAGAGGAGACATTTGGCTTCTTGAACTTGGGAATTCTCACATCAGATCTAGTAATTGAGCCATGCATTTCATCTCCTCCATCTACTATTGCAATTAATGATGCTTGTGATTCCACAATTTGGGTTCCTTGTGATTCAGTGCAACAAGATATACATAGTCTTCCAAATATGGCTACTTTGGATGACTTCCTAACAGGTATTTTAGACTTGTTTGTGGAGTCTCATCTTTCAAATTTCGGAGACACCATCGATAGCATTCATCTTCTCTTTGATGAAGATGCTCCTTCTTTAGTTGTTGTGAGGGAACACCTTGACCCTCTTGTTCATTCTCTACATGATCATTCTTCACAGATTGGCGTGAGTGTGGATACTTTTGGACAACATTTGGATGAGGATTCTTTGTCTTCAAAGGGGATATTGTTGTCTTTGGATAATGTTCTACATTCATATCTACTAGATGTTGAATTGTCCTCTTTAGCAGTGTGGCCTAGAATTCCTGTTTGGAGTGTGTCAGCTTTCGACATCAACATGGAGACAATTGAGCATGCTTCAAAGACACCACACATCATCTATATTCCTGATATCCTACATACATCCATGGTTTTATTTATTCCTAAGGGGAGGAATGTTGTTCGGTGAGATTGAATCATCTTCAACATTCAATGTCAAGCTTCTACCATCATTGTAGGAGACTCAACATTGAGGGGGGGCTACCTTTTATCTCTTCTACTTCTCTCTTATGGGGGGGTCTTGTTCCTCACATGGGGTTTTTACCTTCTCATTCATCATTGAGAGCATTTCTTTTTTGTATTTCATCTCTCTTTTGGGGAGGAGTTTTGTACCATTGGGTTTTCTCCTTTTCTCCGTTTGTACATGGGTACCTAACATGGCCTCATAGTCAGGACCCATCCTTGCATCTTTGTGTCATTTGCATAATAATATGCTACTCCCTAAGTTTCACTTAAGGGGGGTGTTGGTGTAAATAAAGTCTTGTACCTAGTTCATTCATTACTAGGGGAGTTATTTACACATGTTAAGTTTACTTAGGTCATAGGAAGGAATATTTCTAGAAGATGTTAGTTGTCATTAGTTGTTATCTTATCCTTTGAAAACTACTACATGTGAACCTAGGTAAGTGTGATTAGTTGTCTCATGCCATATGATTAAGACACTTGTCATAATCCTATGACATCTTGCATCTCACCTTGGCTATATAACCAAGGGGTTTCTCTCATTTCTAATCAATCTCAAATCATCTCATATCATTGACATTGAATATATTTTATTCTTATCATATTCATTTCTCTCTTTTTGTGCTTTCCATTTGGTCTCAAGATCTTGGCATCCATAGCCAATTCTAACAGTTCTCAATTTCACCCATTAAATTTTGTTGAATGCCATGAGGGTATTGAGGGATTGGTGGAGGAAGTTTTTATTGTGGTTGAGGATTTTGTTGCTGCTGTGGATTTTGAGGAGGGTTTCTAGGTTGATTAACATCTCCTATAAATTCAAAAACTAAATATCAAATACAACATAAAAATAACAAATTAAAAAAAAAAAACAATCCTTACATCTTTGACCTCCTCGTCGATGTGGTAGAATCCTGGCAATGAATTAGTAACCATTGATGAAGATTTTTGCAAAATAGCTCCTCCTAGAATGCGAGTGTGAAATTCTAATGTTTTTGGCCATGGGAAACAAGAAAAACACAGTTAGAAATGAAAATGAATTTGACATCTTTTTTTTTCTTTTAACATGTCATAACGTGAGCGTGTTATAACACACTTGCATTATGGGCTTGTGGTGGCCGAGCCTCAAGCTCAACACACCAATATGTTATAATGTGAGCATGTTATAAAGCACTCACGTTATGAGTTTTCAATTTTTTTAAAAAAAGTGGCCACAAAATTGCCACCCATCTTCATGCACCCACCCTTGTAGTAATTGCCTCAATGGAAAAAAAAACATTTCTCATCAAGTAATTTTGTAAACAACAATACAAAGTATCACCTCTGTTTCACTACACAACACTTCTTATTTATCTCATTTATAACTAGAGACACAATAATCTAAATATATAAAAAATTACAATATGCACTTAAAGTGATTTACATCTTTCATAACAAATTTCTCATCAAAGTTTTCAACACACAAATAAAAATGACTCTTTGCAGAGTATAAGTCTCATATGCATCGAATCTCTTCAGAGTGATCAAGTCACTTCCATATATTGATCAATACTTTGATAGTTTTCCATTAAACAACTATGTATGCAATTGTTTACAAGAACTGTCCTCATAATTGATAAATCACCATTCAAAAATATGGTTTGATAACTATCAAAATGTGTCAATGTGGAAAAACTTTGATAAATGTTTAAATAACTGCTAAACATGTAACACCATACCCTTTGAAATGTTAATGCATTAGGAACAAAAATGTATATATGAAAATTCAACATGCTGCCCTAAAAGCAAGGTAATCAAACTACATACAATGAATACATATATGCTTCAATAAAACCCCTATTAAAAACACAAATAAACCCTTATCTCTAAGCATCAAAACACTATGAAAATGAAAGACCTTATGCAACATATCAACATCAATTTTAAAACAAGAAACCACTTTTAGATATTGTATACTTTGTAAAGTATTGACTAGGATTAAATGAAAGAAGTGTGTTACCATTTTGAACTCAATTCAAGCTTTCAAATGAAGGTCGATATCACCTGGATAAACTAAAATCAAACAACATTCTATAGCCACCTTGCCACCATTTTTCATGTTCCCTTCAAGCCCTAACTTGGCCAACACAGCTGCCTTGAGTTTTACCAAATGATTAATTGTTTAGGGAAAAATGATATCAATACAATGATTTTGTATCTCACCAATTATTATGTCAACATTCTCCCATATGGTTTTGCTTCAAAGTCATAAAACTCATAATGCCTGAATATAAGTCGGTGTTAAAATAATGTATGTCAACTATCACATGACTTTGCATGTCCACCTTAGATTAATCAAATTCCATGATGTGCAAATCACTTAATCAAGCACTTATAATGCCTTGTACTGATTTGATAAAACATGTGCTTAGTAATACCAAAGTAATTATAAATACCAAAGTAATTATAAATACCAATACCAAAGTGCCAAGGTAAATATGCTAAGATCAATTGTTGATCAATATATTGATCAATGATGGATGAATATAATCCAAGTTCAAGACATGAATTGTTGGACACTAGGAACACTGAGAGGGGGGGTGAATCAGTGCTCCACAATACTTGATTTTTAAAACAAATCTTAAACTATCAACAACAATAATTGAACTTTAAACAACATTCACAACATATAAACAAATGGAAACATGCAATGAAATTAAAGAACACCATAACACTAGAAATTTTACATGGAAACCATGTTAGGGGAAAAACCACGGTGGAGATTAATCCACAATGTATACTCTATTAAAAGTATAATAAAAGAGGGGAATGCACTTACATTCAAGCTTACTGCCTAGAGCTCACTACTCAAAAGAGAAGGCTCACTACCTTAATAAATATATATATATATATATGATATTACAACAAAATGTTGAACTAAGAATGTAGCATCTACAAATGCCTGGATTCAATTCCAATGAAGCACATAATCAAATTCTGGATCTTTTGTCCAATTTGCACTTCTTCTCTTCTTTGCTCTGCTCTTCTGCTTTCCACAAGTGACACTTCTATAGTTTTTTGCACTTACCCCCTTTTTAATGATTCACACAAACTTCTATCTCTATCTTCATTTCAAAATGATTTTCTGATCTTCTTTATATATCCGCTAAATAGGAATTCATTAAATGTCAGCTTCAAGACAAAATACCATATTCTTTCTTATGTCGACTCAAATCACAAGTTATAATTTATGCATACCTACACAAGTCAGCTAGAATTATAGTAGGGATCAAAACCAAAGTTCCAAACATAAGAAATAGAAAAATACATACTCCACATACATCCGCGACATGCCATACAAAATAGGTCAGGAAAAATGAGAGAATAAACCATGAATTATTCTACCGAACCTCTTAACTGGAAATCCGACTAATGCAACACCACAAAACTCATCAGTAGGATAGCATACATGATAAGAAATCTTCCCTAGAGATCCACACCACAAAATAGTGATCCAGTGAAGTGATCAAATCAAATTATCAACTGGATGTCCTATTCTTCATTCTTTATGCTGGTAGATTACAAAATATTACTTCCCTTGCCAGTAGGAGCAATACCAACACTGTAGACCATGCTACTGACTCCAGTTCCCATCAATGACAACACAAGTAGCCAAAAATGATCTCTTAAAGCCATATGCCAACAATCTCCCCCTTTGGCATTGATGGCAACACTTAGTGAAAAATTGACTAAGTGTCAAAAAAAAAACTCATCAAAACCAAAATTACTGCTCCCCCTTTGGATATCAAGGAAATTTTCACTACATTCTCTTCCCCTTTGACATCAATGACAAAGCTTGAAAAATTGACTAAGTGTCGAAAACAAAAACTCATCAAAACCAAAATTACTGCTTCCCCTTTGGATGTCAAGGATTTTTTCACTGCATTCTCTCCCCCTTTGACATAAATGAAAAAGATTCTATTAATTTTGATCTCCTTGTAATGTTTTACTATACTTCTCTTCTTATTCTCTCCCCTTTTGCAAAATACAGAGTTGGATAAAAATTTGGAAAACCACTGGAAAAATCAGAAGATTATTTTATACTTAACTTTTATATCTAGAAAGAATTTCTTCCAAGAGTCCACCGCAATCCCAATAGCTATAATCAAGCTATTATTCTCTGATGTTCTATTGATAATCTGAAGAAGGGATTTAGGAATGGTGATTGCTTCTTCAATCTTTTCTCTTGTCTTTATAATTTCAATCATTTGCTCTAATCTTTCTTCAGTTAGGTCTTTTACTTTCCAGAAGGTGTTTATAAGAGTATTCCTAGCAAAGTGAACCTTTGCATGCTCAATCTGTAGATCATGAACCTTCTTCCTAACTTTTCCATCCTTGTCCAAAAGCATACTGTATTCTTTTCAATTCTGACAAGCTCATTTTCAATTTCCTCCAACTTATCCTTGCACTTGCCAACCACATGAGGCCACCTTAGACAACAATTGAAGATCTTATTGGCTGAATCATTGCACCATCTTAGCGCATTCATTTTCTTCTTTAGTTTAGAAAGAGATAGCCTAAACTACATCTTCAAATGGGAAGTTATTTCTTCCTCTTTTCTATCCAGAGGTATAGATTCCATAGCCTCCTTAACACACTCAATTAGTTCCTCTAGAAGAACATTCTGCAGATTCTCCAATCCAATGTTGTTGTCAACAAAGTATCTTCCTAGCATGTTCTGAATGACATCCTGCTCATAGGATGGTCCATTCAACCATATATTAGTTATCTTTTGCATTCCATCTTCATCCTGAATAATTTGCATTATCTTTGATTTGAACATAGCACCTTCTTCATCACTATCTTCTGCTATTATTACTTCTAGTTCACCTAGTTTTGGTTGATCTCTGGGAGTATATTCTTTAGAATCTTCATCCACTATATCCACAACCAACTGTCATTTTCCTTTTTCCTCAACTTTTTCTGACTTGGGTGCCGGAGGAGTGACACTAGCCAAATCTCTTCCTCTCTTCTCCTTTTTCTTTGCCTTGTTGGAGGATGATCCAACTTCAGTTATTTTTACTGGAAGGGGGATATCACTTATACCAAAATTTTCTAACATCTTTCTAAATAAATTTTCATTAAATCGTTCACCATTTTCAAAGGAGTTGAAATGCTCAAAGATTTGCTTGCAAACCGGTATATTTCCCTTCCATACCACATTGCCATTTAGAGGAAAGCAGTTTAGGAAATACATAATAATGCATATTTATAGGGTGCCAAAACTAAAAGAGTAGTCAATATCCTTTGTCAATTGTACATTTTCCATCAATTGATCCTTCATCAAACCACATAAGTCAAATTCTTCATTTTCTATTGTCATTTATGAGTGATATATACAGAACCTACTAAGGTTGATCCTTCTCTATTTCTGAAGATCTTATATGAAATTCCATGTGCAATATACCTTGTCAACAGATCTTTAATTGTTGTAATTATCAGAGCCCTTTGATCTCTTGTTATTCTGGTTAGGGCTTCAACCTCAACATTTGGAATTGATTTATTTTTTGAAATATTAGCAACATTGCACAAACCTATTAGATTTCTGATTACATCCTCAAAAATTTGATAGGGTTTATCCAAAGCAAGGATATCACCATCCAATCTGTTCAAGATAAATCGAACCACTTCGACATTGTTGAAATGAGGTTATTCATTCCAAATATCCAAATTATTATGCTTCGATCCTCCAAGCTTCTTCAATTTGATGGGAGACAATGAATTTCTCACATCCCTAACTTTTTGACTACTATATTCATCCAAGGTTACTGTTCCTTTGATTTGTTTAATTTTTTCGTGCTGAATAGGGTTCTACCGATCACCAAATAGATATAAATTGATATGCAACAGAAATACATGGAGAATTCGCCACTAAATTGACCTTTCCCACCTTCAAAATTTTGCTAAGAAGAGTACTCTCCAATTGTTCTCCTTCAATGCATGGTGAAAAATTAGGGTTCCAAATTCCCTTTTATAAATTCACATACTTAACTTTCTACCGCATTAAATGTGTTGCCCTAGAAGTTCTAGTTACACTGCAAACTCAGACAACAAGCGAAGAATCTAACTGCAAACCTATACCATTTCATCTAACTCAACAAATGATTGCTAATACTTTCAACAATGAATAATACAATGGTTGACGACATCCTACAATTTAGTTCCAACTATACACAGGGGGACAAGATATTTTCATGAAAAACTCCCCCTAGGCCACTATCATGAAATCAATTGCCGAAAGAGTTACCACAGGGAGCTTCCGGTACAACCTTAATTCCTTCATCAGATTCACTTTTCTTTACCTATGTTTTCTTCATCTGATCTCTTATCTCTTCCACAGATGATTTTTCTTTTCCTTTTTTGTTTTTTAGTGAATTTCTTCCTTGATAAACTAAACCTCTTTTATTCATGTTTCTGTTCTGACAGAATCTTGCAATGTGCCCAAGTTTGTTACAATTGAAGCATACCAGATTTTTTCGGTCTATACCATCCATTCCATTGATTTACTCTTGACCTACATTGATTAGCAACATGTCCAAATCTTCCATAGGTATAACATTTAATGCTACTTGCACTGACATACATACTTTTGCATTCTAATGCCCTATGACCAAACTTATCACATTTAAAACACTGACCAAAAAATGATGGAGTGCTAGGGTTTATCTTTCTTCAACATTGAGAAGCCATATGTCCAAATTTATTGCAAACAAAGAAATACCCATTAAAATTTTGAGCATTGGGTTTCCTTACCAGATGTTTTCTTCCTTTGTTCCCCTTTTTAAGGCTTCTATTCAGATCTAGAGCTTTGACCCTTCTCATAGCTAAGACCCTACTTATCATTTGTATCTTTTTGAACTTTGGTTATCTCATCAAGCCTAGCAGAACTTATCCTGAACTTCTCCTTGAATTCATTTGCAACAACAAGCTCATTTCCAAGAATAACTACCTGTCTCTCAAGCTCTTGTTCATTGTTTCTGGATAGTTGCGGTTCAATCTCCAACTGAATGAATCCACTATTTATACTGCTATATTCTTTAGATTTTTCTTTCAAGGACTGGGCCAGATTCTCCCCATTCTTCTTCCTTTCTTCAATCTCTTTGGTTAACTTTATCACCACATATTCCATTTCAAGCTTTAGAGCCACATTATCCTTAGCAAGCTTTTCACATTCTTCTATTATTTCCCTTAGGGTTTGATTCAGATGGACATCATCCAAACCTTTGATTTCTTTTTGCTTCAATTGATCACATAGTTCCTTCCTCTTTTCCCTTGACTCATTTATCTTATCCTTCAGTGATTGAATGATTTTTTTTGCAGCCACAATATTTTCCTTTAATTCCACGACTTTTGCTTTAGACTAATCAAGATCATCAAGTGCCACCATAAGCTATTGTTGAAGACTGTTAGCATCCATTGTAATTCAAGATCCACTTAAAGCTGTTAAACTCCAAAAGAGGAACCTACTCTGATACCAATTATTGGACACTAGGAACACTGAGAGGGGGGTGAATTAGTGTTCCATAATACTTGATTTTCAAAACAAATCTTAAACTATCAACAATAATAATTGAACTTTAAACAACATTCACAACATATAAATAGATGGAAAAATGCAATCACATTAAAGAACACCATAACACCATAAATTTTACGTGGAAACCCTGTTAGGGGAAAAACCACAGTGGAGATTAATCCACAATGTATACTCTATTAAAAGTATGATAAAAGAGGGGAATTCACTTACATTCAGGCTTATTTCCTAGAGCTCACTACTCAAAAGAGAAGGCTCACTACCTTAAAATATATATATATATATATATATATGATATTACAACAAAATGTTGAACTGAGAATGTAGCATCTACAAATGCTTGGATTCAGTTCCAATGAAGCACATAATCAGATTTTGAATCTTTTGTCCAATTCACACTTCTGCTCTTGCTATGCTCTACTCTTCTTCTTTCCACAAATGACACTTCTTTTTCACACTTACCCCATTTTTAATGATCCACACACACTTCTATCTCTATCTTCATTTCAAAATGATTTTTCAATCTCGTTTATATATCCGCTAAATAGGAATTCATTAAATGTCAGCTTCAAGACAAAATACAATATTCTTTCTTATGTCGGATTGAATCACAAGTTATAATTTATGCATACCTACACAAGTTGGCTAGACTTATAGTAGGGACCCAAACCAAAACCAAAGTTCCAAACATAAGAAATAGAAAAATACATACTCCACATACATCCGTGACATGCCATACAAAACAAGTCAGCCAAAATGAGAGAATAAACAATGAATCATTCTACCAAACCTCTTAACTCAAACTCCAACTAATGCGACACCACAAAACTCATCAGTAGGATAGTGTACATGCTAAGCAAGCTTTCCTAGAGATCCAAACCACAAAATAGTGATCTGGTGAAGTGATCAGATCAACTTATCAACTGGATGTTATTCTTCATTCTTTTTGGCAGTAGATTACAGAATCTTACTTCCCTTGCCGGTAGGAGCAATACCAACACTCTAGACCATGATGCTATTGACTGTAGTTGCCATCAATGACAACACAAGTAGCCAAAAATGATCTCTCAAAGCCATATGCCAACATGAATATCACTTGTATAATCCAACACCAAAATCAATGTGCCACTGTCAATATAAATCATTGATCAATGATAGATAAATATAATCCAAGTATGTAATATGCAAAACCATCAACTATATATTCCAAGTATGTTGACTCCATATGTTTCCTCAATAAACAATATGAAAGTTTCCTTTGTGACCAAACAATATATGTTGCCTTTTTGAATAAACCAATAGAACTGAGCCTTCAATGAATTGTACAAATGTATGCAAAAAGGTACTACTAAAAATGTACCAAACCAAACTGAACCATGATGATCATTAAATACAGAATACCTAAGATTATATGCCAACACTGCAAGTGCCAAGATCAACCCTTGCCATCAATGCCAAAACCAATGTCAAAGGGGAAACATATTGTATTTATGTACTTCTTTAAAGATTAATACAAACATTGGATCTCTTTGGGTGTGGATTATTTTATTGCAAGGGTTTATCTAGGTATATCTTGTGTCCCTTGTGTTGATGACTTGTGGTATTGCATATTTATTCTTTCATTGTTGTAATTGCCAATCACTTGATCATTTTATGGTAATCTTGTAAGCATAATTTCAGTTTTGTAATCACTTTAATAAGTTCATATTGCTGCAAGTTATACCTTGATTTCCAACATTTGGTATCAGAGAAAATAGTTTTGTTTTAAGAGAGAAACACCTTTCTTTTGAGCATTGAAGGTTTTTTCATTGTAGTTGGAGCTTGTGCATTATGGGTTTTGTAGATTTGTGAATAAGATTGTAAACAATGGCTTCTACCTCTTGTATAGATATTGAGAAGTTCAATGGCACTAGGTACGAGATGTGGAAATTAAAAATGGAGGATCTCCTTGAAGAGAGAGATCGGTGATTGACAATTTTGAATGAAAAGAAACCAGAATCAACGTCTGATGAAGATTGGAAGAAAATGGACAAGAAGGTATAGGGAACCATTCAGTTGTGTCTTGAAATTTTTTTCCTCTTGAATGTTTCAAAAGAATCTATCACATACATTTTGTGGAAGAGGATGGGTGATATTTACCAAACCAAAATTTTAACTAATAAGTTGTATCTCAAAAGATGTAAATGTATTCTTTGAAAATGAAGGCTGGTGATTCTATTGCAGAATATTTAAATGCTTTTAAATTATGATTATAAGCTAGCTTGCATTAGTAGATGTTAAGATAGAAGAGGAAGATAAATGTATTTTGATGCTTTGTTCTTTACCAGAATCTTGGGAAAATATAATTTTTGCCATAAGTGGTGTTGGTATAGAACTAGAGATGGATAGTCTCATTGCAATATATCTTTTAGAAGAGAAGAGGAGAAAGTCTATTAATGTGGGCCTTTCATGTTTGAGGAGGGTACAAAGAAAAAGGAGGGCTTAAAGGGGATAATAATATAGACAAGTCTAAAGGATGTTCTAAAATCCCCATGAAGAGTAGAGTAAATTGTTGGAATTGTGGTAAGAGAGGGAATGTGATGGAGTGTAGGAACAAGAAAAAGAGTTCAAATACTTCCATGGGAATTAAAGTCCTCAGAAGATGGTGATTCTACTGCTTTGTTTATTTCTGCTAACACTATTAGTGATGATGCTTGGCTTATTGATTTAGGTTGCTCCTACCATATGAATCCTCACAAGGAGTGGTTTACTTCATATTCAATGTATGATGGGGGAGAATTTTTCCTTGCTTATAACAACACGAAGAAGTTTATTGGTAAGGGAAAGGCCATGTTGTGTTTTAGTGATGGAAGGGTTAATACTCTTGATCATGTTTTACATATTCCAGGACTTGTGAGAAATTTACTTTCAATATCCAAGTTGAATGATTCTAGAATGAATGTGACATTTGAAAAGTCTAGTTGTAGGTTGGTAAGAGGGAGTTTGGTGATAGCTAAAGGATCTCAGGTTGGAACTTTTTTTAGGCTTAATGCATCTACTTTTTGTAATCATGCCAATGTAACTGGCATCGAAAATGCAAGCATGTTATGGCACCATAGATTGGGTCATATAAGTGAAAAGGTTCTTAAAACCATTTTTAATAAAAAGATGGTTGATGGTATTTCTAATTATTCTGTTGGTAAAAATGATTTTTGTGAGAATTGTGTGTTTGGTAAACACAATAGAATTATCATTTCCTAATGGGATTAATAAAGCTAAGAGATTATTAGAGATCATTCACTCATATGTGTTTGTACCGGTGGATATTGACTCTTTTGGAAAATGTCAATATTATGTTACTTTCATTATTGATGTGCCAAGATACACTTGGATTTATTTTATGCATGCAAAATATGAAGTTTTCACTAAGTTAAGGAATTTAAAGCCTTAGTTGAGAAGAAAATAGATTATAAGATAAGGGTGTTGAGATCTGACAATGGGGGTGAATATCGTTCTAGTGGATTTGATGAGTTTTGTAAGCATGCAAGTATTGTTCAACACAAGACTACACCTTATACACCTCAAAAAATGGGGTAGAAGAAAGAATTAACCAAACCTTGATGGAAAGAGCTAGGAGCATATTGAGTGGTGCTAAGATTGATAGATGATTTGTTGGTATGTGGTGATAGATCATGCTATACTGTACACTCTTCATGTATCCTAATCACAAAAAAAGAAAAGAAAACTGACTTTGTAGAACCCTAATTCTAGAAGCTTCTAAAAATATTGTTATAAGTGGCTTGGATGGGGGTTGCAGTAGTGCATTATTAGCAAGATTGTAATATGTTTTACATTGGATAATAAAATCATTGAATGGCTGTTGTTTTGTGGATGTAGCCCGGATTGGGTGAACCACATTAAATTCTCTTTGTTGTCTTGTTTTTGCTATAATTTTCTGTGCATTTTATTTCTTTGTTTTATTGATCAAATTTGCATTTAACTAATAGATATTTTCCTTCTAACCCTAACATGACTTTGGGAATAAGCTATAAGTATTTCATGTTATTTGGTTAATATATCTCCTTGTTCAATTCTTGTTGATAAAACTCCTTATGAAGTGTGGATAGGTAGAAATCCTTTTGTTTCAAATTTAAGGGTCTTTGGTTGTGAGGCTTTTGTTCATGTTCCTCAAGAGAAGCATTCTAAGTTGGATCCAAAAGCATATAAATGCATCTTTGTTGGTTATAGTGAGCTATAAAAGGTTATAAGCTTTGGAATCCACTAACCTATAAAATGGTTTTCTCTAGAGATTAGATTTTCAGGGAGTTTAGAGCTTTCTCAGGTGATGAACAACCAAAGGAGAAAGATAAGGCAAAAATGGTGCACTTCAAGATAAATATTGAGAAGTAGGAAGATGCACATGTGGAAGAACAACTAGATGGATTTAAGGATGGAGATTAAGAGGGTTTAGAGAGTTTAGATGATGTGCAGGATGAGCATGTAGAAGAAGAAGAGCAGAAAGAGCCACTTAACCCCGCATTGAGAAGATCCACAAGACAATGTAATCCATTTGATAGGTATATACCTTCCAATTTTTGTTTTGTATTTTATTTTTTGAGTACTAACAATGAACCTAGATCCTATTGGGAGGCTCTTTCTTCAAAAGAAAGTGAGTCTTGGATGTAGGCCATGCAAGAAGAGATGATAGCTTTGGATAGTTTTGGTTGTTGAAAAAATGTGTCTCAACCTTGCAATTACATAAGTTATTGTTGATGCATTAGGTACTATTTGTTCGATGATGACAGGGGGGTGTGGGGGGGTTCAGATGATGAGGACATGATTTCCATTGATATTCATGGTTACGTGGATTCATAATGGGTAGGTGATGTTGATAGTAGAAGATCCACTAGTGCTTATGTGTTTACTTTATTTGGTGGTGTGATTAGTTAGATGAGTAAGTGATAGGTTATGGCTGCTTTTTCTACTACCGAAGTGGAGTATATGGAAGCTACTCATGCTTGTAAAGAAGCCATTTGAATTAAGAGACTATGTTCAGATATTGGAATAAAACAAGTTGCAGTGACAATTTATTGCAATAGTCAGAGTGTGATATGTCTAGCTAAGAACCTGACATTTCAATCCAGGAGCAAGCACACTGATGTCTAGTATGATTTTGTTAGAGATATGGTTGAAGATGGAAGGGTGAAGTTGGTTAAGATAGAGAATTTGATGAATGTTGTTGATTCTTTAACTAAACCTATGAGCACAAAGAAGTTCATTTGGTGTTTGGTGACTATAGGCCTTTTGGCCCTTAGTGATTAAGAGATGATGTTTATACAACCTCCTGTTGTATTTGTAAGGTGTTTGAGAAGTGGAAGATTTATTGAGGAAATGTGTCTCAACTTTGCAATTACATAAGTTACTATTGATACAATAGGTATTATTCATTTGAAAATGAAAGGCGACGTGTAGGGGGTCTCCCCCTACGAGGGGTCTAGGGAGATCATCCCCTTAGCTAGAATCTAGGGATAGTGCCCTCAAAAGGAAAATTTTATTATTGTAAATCTAGATAGTTCATCATTTCTCATATGTAATGGCTAATATTTTATTAGCTTGAATTTCCCTAGAAGACAACCCTATTTTATGAGGGAATTGTATTACGATTGTGTATTGTGGTGTATTTTAAGAGTCTAATAGCAGTCACGTTGCCTTTGGATCACTGGTGGGTGATACTCCTGTGAGAAGCTTGCTCTACAAGTATATTGTAATCTTTGTGATTTATGAATAATATATTGGATAGCTTTTGGAGTGTGGGATTTTTCTCCTGAAAGGGTTTTCCCCACATAAATCATTATGTTGTGGTATGCATGATATTTGTTTATTTTTGTTTAAGTTTTTGTAACTGTTAAAGAGATGTAAAATTTTTGCATTATTATCCTCTCAAGATTAGTGTAGGAAGTTGTTTTGCTACCTTAGGTTCCTTGCAATGTTAAGGAACCTGTGATCTTCTCAATACTTCAGGAGGCAACGAGTACTAGAAATGATGAAATGAATAAGGAAAAAACTATAAAAAACACTTGAAAAGAAGCAGAGAAAAGTGTATGAGATAAATAATGAAGTGAATAAAGATATTCTTGTTGCTCTTGATAAGTTGAGGAAAAAGCATGTGAAGTATGTGCAATGGGAAAATGACAATGCAAAATTGGAGGCAATAGGTACTAGAATGTATGAAATGACAAAGAAATTTATTGTAGAAATACTTAAACATAAGTAGACCAAAGTGAATGAGACAAATAGAATATTGATTGAAGAGACTCCTTGTTGTTGACAAGTTGAGGAAGGTGTGTGTGCATTATGCACAATGGGAAAATGGCAATGCAAAACTCGAGCAACAAGTAGTAGAAAGTATGTAATGAAAAATGAATCTTCTCTAAAAAAAATTGAAAAGAAGTTGGACAAAGTGAATGGGATAGATAATGTATTGATTGAAGATATTGTTCCTACTCTTGACAACTTGACGAAGGAGCATAGTGCATTATGTGCAATGGGAAAATACCAATGCAGAAGTACATAAAGTCAAGAGGTTTTGTATTGCATATAAATTTTTGAAAGAGAGAAAGTGAGAGATGATGTTATAAGCTGAAAAAATGAAGTCTTGAAGATTCTTGAACTTAAGAATTCCATGGAACAAATATAATTTGAAATAGATGATAAGGAAAATGAAAAATTGGATCTTAGTGCAGAAAAAGAGAATTAGTTGGTTGGAGACATGAAAGTCCTATGTGAAAAGGTAGAAAAGTTTTGTAAATAACTTATCAAAAAGAAAACATCTGCATTAGCTAATCATAAAGATGGTCTCAAAGTTGAGAAAAGAGTGGTTGCAAAGCTACATGAAAGTATTAAAGACAATGAAAACTCTATCCAAGAAATGGATGGTGCTGTCCTAAGGGCTAATTAGGGAGAAGTTTCTCCAAAGCTTAAAGTAAAAGGAATAAAAAAGAAGTTAGAAGCTCATGAAAAGGAATACTGAGTGGGTGATAATAGGTAATAGCAGTGGGGATGAGGAAAAATGTGTGGTTGGTCAACTTGCAGATGCAAAAGCAATAGTTGGAAGTGTTGAAATTGAAGTAAAACAACAAAAACACTACAATTAACCACTTAGAAAAGGAATTAAAAAATTAAAAGAATATTTTATCATCAAAAGAGGAGTTTAATTAATGTTGTTGATAGACAACTACAATCTAAAAGACAACAAGTTGAAAAAATAAACACAACAATGGAAGGTGTTGCTTATGAAGAAGGACACATGGACACGTTACAAAATGAGTGTTTGCAAGAATCAGAGGCGGTTCAAAAGTTCAAGACTGGTATCAAACACCTCGAGGCTCAATTAGGAAATGTTCAATTTACCTTTAATGATCATGTAAAGAATTTTGATAGATCAAAATTCAAAGTTACAATTGCACAACTTATAAAAGATAAAGATGCCTTGACAACCACAATCATATGACTGACAACCCACATTGTGTTTTCCAATTTGTAATTATTTTGTGCATTTTTTCAATATGAGGAAATTATATTTAGTTTTTACTATAATTAAGAATGCTTATAAATTTTAAAGGGGTCTTTCATTAAATTCATACTATCTAAACAATAAGACACTCATACTATTTTGTAAAATTCCATCTTGTAAAACTCTAGGTGTTAAGAAACTTGCAACCCACATAGTGTTGTAAAACCCTCTAGACATAACAATCCAATTGGTTAGTCACCCCTCAACTCAATTTGGATAGTTTTATGTATCCATCACTTGTAACTCCTCCTTGTGAGACAACCCTTTAGATTTAAACATAGAGAATCAAATAACTGACAACCCATATTAGGTTTTCCAATTTACAATTATTTTGTGCATTTTTTTCAATCATATGTAGAAATTTCAATGCAATTTCTATTCTAATTAAAAGTCATTATAAATTTTGAAGGGGCCTTTCACTATCTTCATGTTTTCTAAGCAACAAAGGATTTTCAAGATATTCATACTATTTTGTAAAATTCCATGTTGCAAAATCCTAGGTGTTAAGAAGCAAGCAACCTACATAGTGTTGTAAAACCCTCTACACATAACCTAGTTGGTTAGTCACCCCTCAGCTCAATTTGATTAGTTTTATGTATCCCCCACCTACAAATCCTCCCAGTGAGGCAACCCTTTACATTTAAACATGCATATTCAAATAACTGACAACCCACATTGTGTTTTCCAATTTACAATTATTTTGTGCACTTTGTTTTTTCAATCACGAGGAAATTTAAATGCAATTTTTAATCAAGTTAAGAGTCCTTATAAATTTTGAAGGGGCCTTTCACTATATTCATATTGTCTAAATTACAAAATATTTTTAAGAAATTTATTATTTTTTGTAAAATTCCATGTTGAAAAACCCTAGGTGTTAAGAAACAAGCAACCCACATAGTGTTGTAAAATCCTCTACAACCCAATTGGTTAGTCACCCCTCACCTTGATTTGGTCAATTTTCTCCTCTAATTCCTCCACGTGCACTCTAACCTTTAGATTTCAATGTGTAGACTGAAAACACTCACAACACAAAGTGTTTTTCACCTTCTTTCTCGAAAAACAATTCTTCTTATAGTTTTCAACGTAGGTCTTGCACATGTCAATTCGCCTCCAATTCTCATGTCAACATAGAATTCATTGAAAATGATAGCTTCTCATGCAAGACACGGGGTTGAGTTTTATGGCTCAACTCCCACCCCAACATCACGACCAAAAAAAGGTGGGAAAACTAACCTAACAATGTTGTTATGGGGTCCCTTTTGTCACCATAACGTTTTCTCCCATCTGTTGGTTTCATCACTTTTATCCTCCATCTAGTGAGCCTTGCACTATGACGTCCCATATGTTATGTGTGTTTCTAAGTATGTTTTTATGTATTTTTTATGCATTTATGTATGTTACATGTGTATGCATGATGCATTTTGTTAGGATATTAGTTGCGTCCATAATTATAAGGTATTTTGTTTTATTTTATGGATGCTCTGTTTTGTAGCTAAGGATAGTGATTGCTATCCTTGATGTTCTTTGTTTTTTGATTTGGGTTGGCTGTTGTCTCTTGACAATATTTTGATGCATCTAAATATGTTTATATCTATTTAGATGTTGTTCTATGACAGTCATGTAACTTCTCTTATGCTGCTTCAATTTTTTTTGGTAGCTTTTTTAGTTTTTGTCAATAAAAGAAAAAATTAATATCATTCAAATTTTTATTTTTTATGTTCTTTTACATCTATAATTATTTTGATTTTTATTATTTGTATAGATGCATCTATCAATCATGTTTATATATAAAGGATTTCAATATATTTTTATAGTATGATAAAATTGATTTGTTTATCTTTAACAATATCATATATCTTTTTATTATAAAGATGGTGGTGTATGTTTGATGGATGCATATAATTATATATTTAATTAATTATCTTTCATGGATCTTGTTATTAATTTTCCTTCTATATTAAATGCTTTGAATTCACTAATTAATGCAATTCATGAAAATTATACTTATTCTATGACAAGTGGTGAGTTATCATCGAAAGTTTTTATTTTCTAATGATATATTTAATAGGGAAGTCCTAAATTGTGTGTTTACCCTCACATGATGTTGTAACACCTATTAGTGATGATGTTTGTTAGCCAACTGATGATAGCCTTAAGGATGTTATTGATGATTCATTGTTTGTTGATATACTAGTTTATGTTATTTCTAATGCATAAATTATAAAATAAATTATGCTAGCTACATTTAGTGGAAATGACCATGCTCATGTACATGTCAGATACATTTATCTCTACATTGTGATCATATATTGTTAAATAAATTATGCTAGATGCATTTAACGGAAATGAACATGCTCATGTACATGTTAGATATTTTTATGTTTTCAATAGTGGCATGTTGTGATGGTTAAGTTTTTGTGTTGTTATTCTAGTCATCAATGTTCAAACCCCTTTGGGGCGTAATTGTTGAGAATTTATATTGGAGATGAGGTCCCCTATTTGTTACCTCACTAGTGCATAGCTTCGAGTCAAAAGCATTTACCCCTTTAAAAAATAAAAATAAAAATTTATGTTTATATTGTGAGCATATGTATATGGTAATATATTTTTATTAAATACATTTTGGGATAATTTAATTTTGAAAGAGCACTACAATAGTTTTCCTCAATTCAATTTTATTAAACTTTATTCAATGTTTTCTCATATATTGTCATAGATTACTTTACCTCTTTCCCTAGAATTTTTTTTCATACCAATTATAATATCTCAACCTCTAGTAGCCACTCTTTAAGATGCATTATGGATCTATCTATGTTTTCTAAATATATATTGCTTTGGATGCCAAAAAATGTTTATTATGGATAATAAAATAGGTTCACATCATATGCATTATATTTTGACTTAACCACAATATACATAATTATCATGATGTACCATATACTTGGCATATTTTGCACCATTATTAAATTCATAACATCAAAATAAATGAATAACTTTATTTTCATATATTTAAATATCCATAGAAACCATTTGAGGGTACTATCCAAGCCATTAATGATTAAACTATTTTATCTTCCTCACCACTCATTACTTTTACTCACAATAAAATTCTCGATAATATTTTACATGGGTTTTTTGTACATTAAGGATGCTATTCAATACATGCACACTTTGATCCTAAAGAAATTCTTCATGTTCACCTTAATGAATTATTATTTAATCATCTTTTTTTATCTATTCATGATAATGATCATATTGGAATGGATCCAAAATTTTCTAATGTGTAAGGAGCATATAAGATAAATAAAGATAACGCATACATACATATATATGTATGGGTGATCCCACAATAGTGGTTTACACTTTTTTGCCAAACTTGACATTGAATTGATTTTTTTAACCAAATCTTCACTTTTGGGCACCTATAGCTGCTAAACCACGAGGAATTTGAAGATGATGCAAACTAGTGATTTGTGACATTTTGTCTGTAGATTCTATATATATATATATATAATGTTGGAATCAAATTGCATTTCTTTTTCCATCTCCTTTGAAAACTAGTTTTTAATAGTAAACACAATTTTTAAAGAGTGGTGTGTACTTGCTAACACATAATTTTTTTTCTATGAAGGATAAAATTCTATTTTTTTCAAATTTAAATTCATAACTATGATATCTAGTGCATGGAATTAGTTTCATAGTGTTTTATTAAATATTTTTTTCTTAATTAAGTTTTGAAGTCAAACTAGCTACAATTTATACCTAGGTTTACTTGCTAACACAACTTTTTTTGTATGTATCAAAATTCTTTTTTTTTTTTTGTTGGATCAAGGACATCAATATAAAGTGCATAGATATTTTTCATATATTTTTTTGATAATATGCAAATTTTCCACGTGCATAATAGAGAGTTTGATTTTTGGTGAAAAACCTATGTTTAATTAAACTAAAAAATACATAATAGACCGAAAATATATTAAAATTATATTTGATGGATAACTCATTCTGAGGACTACCATCATCCAGTTGGGTCTATAAAGTTGATTCCATTTTCATCTTCAACCCAAGCTTGGAAAGGAAAAAATTTGTAGAAAATTGCTAGAGGAGAGGGAGAAGGGCAAAAAAGGGGGGTTCGAGCAAACCCCCCATGGACCCCTTCAAGCGAAGGGGGTTCAATAGAAGGGGGTTCACTTGAACCTCCCTTTTTTTGATATTTACCATTTATTTCATTTAAAAAAATACACCAAATGGGGTTGCATCACAAAGGGGTTTGCTCGAGGGGGTTTGAGCAAACCCATAAAAACCCGAAATTCTTTCCTTGGGACCATTTTTGCAATTTTTCTTCGTGAAGGGATTTGTAAACAACTATGTGGGATCACCCATATGTATGTATATATGTACATAAATATACATACATATATATATATATATATACATACATATATATAAATGCATGCATACATATACATATATATATATATACATAGATATATATATGAAATAATAGTACCTAAATGATCTATATTATCTTTGTAGTGTCAATTTTAGAAGGAAATCTCCTAATAAATAATACACTATAGTTACAATTCACCAAGGTACTTTCCACTTAGGAATTTATTACAATATAAAGATTCTTGCTAAACACAACTACCATTTCCCCCTATGTTGGGTCCTAAAGCCAAAACTCCACTTCCTAGAACAAGATTTCACCTTCAAAGTTTGGATTGTCATGAAAGTGAAACCTACCCATCCAAAGACTATAGTGGGTTGAATGTCAACTCTACAAGAGTGGGTTATCTCTCCTATGTTTTGAGCTCACCTTAGAATTAGGAGGGTGTTCCTAAGGGTATACCTTAATGGGTATATGAATCAAACAAAATGAATAACTAAAATAATAATAGTTAAACCCAAACTATTTACTTGACTTCAAAAGTTGTAACTAGGTCAAGCAAGGCTAGCTATATGAACCCCTACATAGCTTATTTGATTGTACAAATATGATCCACATGAAATAAGTTTATTTAAATTCCACTTAAAATACTTTCTATGGTTATATTCATGATTTTGGATGCATAGAGCTAATCATTTTATCCCTACACTAATATTTGATGTTTTTAATTTAGTTTGAAGAGTGAGGAGCATCAAGTGAGTATTATACTAGTTCCTATTAATTAGAAAATATATTCATAGTGAAACATAGAAAAATAGGGGCTTTTTATTGATTTTTAAATGTGGTGATTGAATATGTGATGCACCTATCATCCTTATTTCATTAGGAAATGAGGTCCCAAAAGGCAGGATTGACTTTCAACCCTATTGGAGATCTTGAAAATTTCCTTATGACAAGATATGGTAAAATCTACCTAAACAACATTTCAATGGGGAGAAAAACTAAAAATAGTAAAAGAACTCAATTATGCAATGTGAAACTTGAATCTTCAATTTAAAGCATAAAAAAAATAGAAACAACAAACTTCTGAAAAATATGAGAAGGGTAAGTTAATGTGTACCAATCACAAAAAGATACTATTGAGTGTCCTGGGATAGATTCACCCTAGGGTGAATGGGTCTTGCTACATGGATCCAAAATATAATTTCACAATCCTCTTCTCTTGGATCTACACTCTTGATTTCTTCAGATCTCACTGTCAAAAAGTCAAAAATAAATTCTACAAGTAAGAATTTGTGGCTTGAAAATTTTGATGACAACTTTGACAAGTTTGCAAAATTATACTTTTGATCAATCTTCAATCCTTCTTCACTTGTAAATCTGCAAACACACAAAGAGGGAAAAATTGTTTGTTTTTGGTGAATTGGGATTTGCCTTGTTCAAACCCCATTTTGGTAATTAAACCTTGAAATGAAATAAAACATGAATGGAAGGAATGATGAATGAAAAATGTGATGTTGAAACTCACCAAACCCTTGAATGGATATCATTAGAGGACTGAAGTCTAACACATCTCTCCAAGGCCTTGATCTTGTATGAAATGGTTTGGTTGGATGTTGAGCTTAATGCTTGAATGCTTGAAACCTACATCACAATGTTAGCTCCAAAAATGTATAGATGCAAAATAACTCTGAGATGATGCTTGAGATCTTGAATCCTACTACAGAAGACTAATAAATATGCTCTTGAATGCTCTTGACAATAATATTTTCTTATAAGAAAATATGCAAATTTAAATCTAGTTTCAAAAGACAAAAATACCTTGTATTTATAGGTAATTTTATAATTTCTCGACAATTAAACATCAAAGGCCAACAATTGAAATTTGAATTTGAATAAAAAAATTCCACTAAAAACATATTAAATTTGAGATCCTCAACTTAATGAGGACCCATTTTCCCTTGGGCGAATGGGTCCTAGGACTCAAATTCAGGACACTCAATTTCAAGGTAATTCAAATTTTAATGTTTGCAATTGTTTAATACAAGTTTCCCTTTCAAAAAATGGGATTAATTAGGCTTTTAAATGCATAATTGGGTCATTTAGAGGATTAATTAAGTCCAATTATTTAATGGATCCAAATATAGAGTGAAAATGTAAAGGTGTACATTTTTCTACACTATATTTAGCCCCCACTATATTGAGAGGATGAGCCCTACACTCAAACTCACACTAAAGTAGAAAAATAAGCATCAAGAGGGGTCCAAGTGTAAAAATATTAGTGAGATAAGATTTAAAAGATCAAGGAGGTTGTGCAATCCCCCACGATCAAGATCCCATGGAAAACTAATATAAGCACAAAGGAACACACATATACATATGATATAAATTAGCAAGAAAAGATACACAAGCATACAATGCCAAAATTGATGTAAAAAGAGAAGAGAAAAGGGGTGTATCAAGCCTCAATTGTTTTTCCAATAGGAATGGATCAAGCCTTAATTTTTTGTCCAAAAATAATGTTCACGAGTGGATACTTGTTGTCCACTATGCAAACAAAATATACTGACACTAGCTAGTGAAATCTCTTGTCCACTAGGTGAGCCCCAAGAAGGTGGTTGATGAGAAAGTCATGCTAGGTATACATGCTCCCATACTTCAACCATACCAAAAGTTATACCTCTTGATAAATTTGATAAGGCGCCACAAAAAAAGGTCACAAGGCTAGTAAGCTGCATTATGCTAGGCACTCATGAAAAACAAAAGGCTCCACTAGAAAGCAAGTTGTGTTATGCTTGATGGCCATGAAAATAATTTAAAATTCAATAAGATAGGATATTGAAAGGGGTTTTTCTTAGTTCATAAAATGTCTCACCTTAGGGAACATCATGCTTAATGTCACCAAGATATGACTAGTCGAGGATAAAAGATTCACAACTTAGTGAATGCATGCCATAACATTACCACTAAGAGGAATGTCATATGCCAAGCAAGGTCACACTCTTGAAGGACATCAAAACCAATGTCACCACAAAGAAGACACATCACATGAAGTAAGAACACCACATTTTGAAGTAAAAAATGAATGGGGGTCCACGTATTCCCCTACTTTAAAGAAATTGCTAAACACCATGCTGCGAGAAATTACTTTAAATTATAAAAATGATAAATGCCAATACATGAGAGATTTATTTGGAAATCCCTATGTAAACATATGTTTCCAATTTAGAGCTATGTCATGGAAGGATATTTCACCCATATGCAATCCTATGTTAAAACATAAGGGATCCATGGATTTGATTTCAGTGTGTGTCTTTGCTACAATGATATAATCAAGCTTGAAATAATCATAATTACCCAAATGACTCGTGGAAAAATGAGCACAAAGGAATAATGACACATAGAGAACGAAAAATATGAACAAGGCTTTTGGGTCAACATGGAAGAGACCTGAATGTCTCGATGCCTTGCGTCATCCCCAAAAGGAAAACATAAGACAAAACATAAAGATGTACGAAAAATAGAAGAATAGAGATACAAATAGAAGAATGTCATGATAGATTCATGTCCTTTATATCCTTGTACCAATAGAGTGACAAGGGTCATCCAAAGTAGGCTCAAAAACATATAAAGACATGCCAAGAATCACTATATGTGGGATCACATTATGCACATGCAATCACAAAGAACATGAAAATAAGACAAATAAAAGAATAGTATGACACATATGAGTCAACCTATAATAGGTCATCCACATCCCAATCTTGTTCATCATATGCAAAAGGAAAAAAAAATATCCAAAGTGGCAATGACAAGAGTCATACTAGGAGCATCACCAAGTTCAAAGCATGGTGAGTCACTCTTGTTAGGAGGATCTTCACAGTTGTTATCATCTAAGCTCATGGAAGAGGAAAAAATAAATTTAGTTCAATATGCACTTCCTCATCAATCTTAGCAGCCTCATCATCATCATCCAAGTTAATCACAACTAGGGGCCTAATGACAATGTCCATAGAGGTTTCATGTGTTTTTTGTTGTGAAGGTGGAGAATCATTATTCTTTGTTTGAGTTAAATTTTTATCTTGATTTCCTATTTTATTCTCTTCTTTTAACTTACAAGAAATAGAACGACATCTACGCCTATGTTCTTTAGAATTTCTATTTCTTTTTGCATGATTTTCAAGTTGTGAATGTGTAGGATCAGGTTTATCAACCATAGGTTTCTTTTCTTCTTGCAAGGGAGGAACAAAAGGAACCATGGAAGGTTGTTCAACCACTTTCTCTTTAACTTCATAAACAAAATTAATCTTAGGAGGAACAACAAGACTTATATGGTAGTATTTTGGTCTTTTATATGAAATAGGTGAAGGATTTTTCATGGGTGCATCTTGGTTACTTGGAAAGGCTTTTGGTTCAATCATGATTTCATCAATGATAGGAGGCTCAAGCCTGGGTTGAAGCATGTTACTAAGGGATAATTTTACTATGCACCTTGCCTTAAAATTTTGATAAGATTTGAAAAAGAAGTCCTCATGAGGCTTAATGGTTCCATAGGTTTGGGCCAAAATAAATCCAATGAGAAAATTCCCACGGGAAGACATGAGATTAAAGCCACTATGATGCACAATAAAGATGTCATTAGAAAATGGAAATTTTAAGCACTTATGCACTATTGATGGGATGAAATTGATAGAGTGTAGCCATCAATAACCAAGCTTCACAAAGATTTTTTTTTGATGACGAGATGATGGAGAATGAGACATTCAATTTTTTTGGTCCAACTTTTAAAGGAAGAATGATTGAACCTATTGTAGGGAAAGAAAAAACATTATGTGTTTTGATCCATGCTTTCGATTGTTCATAAGAATCTTGAAAAATTTCATGCACAAATAAGAATTCCTCAGTGATCACACTCTCTACACACACGAGATCAATTAATATCTCAATACTAGGCTAGTCATTGGTTCTTCTAGTGATGTAAAGAGGACCATCAGGTGTGTGTTTGATTATGCCATTTTGTGAGAAAGTAATGTTCATAGACAAGTTGGTTAGGCCCTTATGAGGTTGGACATGAATGAAGGTGACTAGATTATCATATTCATTATCATTAATGTTATCATTATTTAGGTTATCATCAGTCATGTCAACATTCATTATATCATTCTTGGCATCATCAACTTTTACAAAAGAGACATGATTTGTTATGGGATTAGTAAAGTTGCAAATTTTGGTTGGGTGGGGAAAGAAACTTATTTCCTTGATCATTAACACCACCAATGTGGATGTGATTAGAATCAATGAGGTCTTGCACAATATGTTTTAGGCACTTACAATGTTTTGTATCATGTCCATTTTGTCAGTGATAATGGAAAAAGGAATTTTAGTTAAAGTTTGGAGGTAAGGGATTAGTGGTATCAATGGCTCTAACGGGAGGTAAGGTTGTTAAAGATCCAAGATACTAATAGGGGGGTGAATTAGTATCTTCTTAAATTTTTTGATCATATACCATCCAATTATTCCAATGCAAACAATAGCATAAATGAATAAGAGGATTAATAGAACATAAGAATAGAGAATAGAAGAACACCAGGATTGTTACGTGGAAAACACAAAATGGGAAAAACCACGGTGAGTGTTAGCTCAAAATATTATATAACTAGTTATATAATATTACAAAATGGGTGGCTCACTACTAGGACTCACTATCTAGAAACAAAGGCTCACTGCCTACATAATTACAACAATTGAATGGCTTTCAGCTAGAGAATGAGCTAATAGAGTACACCTAATAAGTGAAGATTCAGTTATAGATAAAGCTCAATAAACAAACTTAGCACATTTCATCATGTTCACACTACTTCACTTCTTTGCACAAAATTCATACTCCTCTTCTTCAAAAACTATCCGTTATATATACCCATTCTTCTTCACAAGCATCAATTAGGTCAACCTAATTAGATGCACTTCATATTTACCAACAATATTATTTGTTGGCCTCAAGCTTCAAAAAAAGGATAACCCACATGCTTCAACAAGTCAACATAGACCTAAAATAGGTCACACATATATCCACATATCATTTAAACTATTTTCACCTTTACACTATTCACCAAAGAAGTTAGCTAGGAATAAACTTCAAACCAAAAGACAAAAAAAAATTCTATGCGAGCATCGCATATGCGAAATCTTGAATGTACGTGCTCCCAACATTTGTAAAACATTTCCCAAAAACACAAGAAATAATGCTCACCAAAAAACAAACCGGATCAAAATATCAGAGGATTTAAGAAAAATACTGGTTCATATACTAAACTAGAATATAGGAGTAACTGTAGTCTTGATCTTGCAATTGCAACTCATATATGATGGTGAAATCAATGACAAACAAAAAATAAAAAAATGAGATGTTCTTCATTTTTCCAACAATCTCCCCCTTTGTCATTGATGTCAACATGTGCCAAAACCAAAAAGAGTATTTACCAAAAATAATATTTACAAAGGTCTCTATTTACAACACTTCTCCCCTAACACCAAAATTTCACCACTTCACTCCCCCTTTGACATCAAGGACAAAGGGTGTGCCAAAAACAACTGAAAAATATTAAAGAAAGGAAAACAATGAACAATATATCAACTGGAAGATGATGAGCTTTGAAGCTCCTTTAGAATACCTTCCCAGACTATTTTTTGATTTTTCCCAGCCTTCCTTTGTTGCAGTCAACATCTTGTTTAGAGATTCTAACTCTATCAGAACTTCTTCAACACTGTCTAGAGTACCAAGACTTAGATCTATCTTCTCAAGCCCTTCAGCTCATGCCAGAGCTTCTCCAACTAAAGTGCATTCCATTCTTACAATATCACTTAGTAGATTGAATTTTTTGATGATTTCTTCTTTTTTCTTTTGCAAGGAAAATAAATTTTCTCTATTTGTAGTGATGGCCTTCTAGATTGATTTGTCTTTATCTTTAGATACACTATATGTACCAGAAATAGTAGATAATTGGGAGTCAATGGAGTCCATGACAATCTTGATATTCTGAGTGGCACCCGGCCACTTCAAGCAGTAGGAGAGAACAACATCTGCCTTAGACTCACAGACCTTCATTGCTTTCAGACTCTTCTCCACACATGAGTGTTCCAGAGCACATTTTTCATGGAAGGCCAACAACCTTTTCTCTACCAAGTTTACTTCTATCTCTTGTCTTGTATTTTCATTAAGTCCAAAGGAATACTCCTTGAAGGAGTCTAACAATAATCTCAAATTTCCAATAGGGGCGAGAGATGTATCAATGGATGCACCAGGTATAGCTTCCTGTAATGCTCTCAGAGCATCTTCTATCAGTTCCATTCCCTTTTGATGTGTCTCAATAAATTCTTTTCTTCTAGATTCTTTCATAGCATCACCCAACACAACTTTATGTATAGGAGACATCTTTTCCACATCAACATATCCTTCAATCAAAGGGAGTTTCAAAAGTTCTTGTGGAATAATCGGTTGAAATCTAATCTGCTTAGATAGCAAACCTTTTAGTACATCACCACTTGAAGATGAATCACTAGGATGGTTTAATGATTTCACAATCTGTTTTTCTTCTTCTAAAAATTGTAGAGGGACTAATTCACCTTAGGTGGCGAATGAGTCCCAAGATGTAATTTTTTATGTTTTTCAATTTTTTTGAATGATTCTATATGCAACACAAAATGCAATCAAGTATGTAGAATGCATACTTTTTTTTATTTTTTCAATGAAATTGAATGCAAAATTAAAACTAAATGAATGTTTCACTAATGCAAAATGAAAGGTTGTAGAATGCAATAACAAATCAATTCCCTAATTGAATGCTAATGCAATGGAAAACGATGAATGCAAGATATGAATGTAATAAAAAATTTAAAGTGTTCAAAAGTTGGGTTCACCAAAATGTGACAGATTTTGGGACCCAAGATGCTTGCTCTTGCACTTCTAGGGTTTTTCACCTAAAAAGAGAGAGATCTAGGTCCCAAAATGCTTATGTAACACTCAAATTAGGATATATGCTATGTGATATGATGTAAATGAACTTAACTAAATGCAATTGATTGATTAGAATGAACTAAAATGAATGCAAAAGTGCAATTTAAGCTATGTTTGAAAACACATTATGATATGAAAATAACTATGAAAATGAAGAAATAATGCAAAACATAAACTACAGGGGTAAATTTGAGTGCACCTAGATGAAATATGAGTTGTCTGGAATGGTGATGAATTTTACTGGTTTTTCACAGTGGGACTCATTCACCCAAGGTGGCAAATCAGTCCTCCTACTGATGAAAAAGTGTTAGGAACTAATTTCTGACAGTTGAGATCCAAGATTTGAAAAAATACAGATTTTCAGACCTCAGGTAAGACTTATTCACCAAGGGTGGCAAATCAGTCCACTCCTAGATTTCTGGATAATCAGACAACTTTGTAACACCAAATTTGGGAATGTCTGAATGTCAGGTTGTCGATGTCAGTTCTGTAGGAAACAAACATAAAATGCTCAACAAGCTTCAAATAATGATATGCTTATTTGAAGAGCCTAGTTGACTTTATTTCCACTTTTCAACACCTTTAAACCTATCAAGTATTCTAAACAAAGGCTACAAAGACACATGCAAAGGGGAAAAATATTGGAGGGTTACAAAATAGGGGTTTGCCTTGGTCAAACCCCACTTTGGTAATCAAACCCAATATAAATAAATGAAATGAAAAGGAAATATAAACTAACAACATGAAAATTTTATTAACTCACCAAATCCTTGATCTTGTAAGTCCAAAGTAATGTCAATGGCTGCTTCAAATTGCTTCAATAGTTGCTTCAATTGATGATGTAGAATGCTTGAATGTGATTGAATTGATTGTAGAAGATTATGGGAAGATTTCTTGAATGACTTAGGAGATTGCTTGAATATGTTAGGAGATGCAAAATGAGGTGAAAAACACATATTTATACAATTCTTGTGCCTTACTATCTGTTCATACCTCATCACAGGCCAACATCAAGTGACTTTTAATAAAATCCTGAAAGGAAATTTGAAATATTTGAATTTGGGGCCAAGGGGGACTCATTCACCCCCCATGGTGAATGGGTCCCACCTAGGACCTAAAAACAAGTGTCAGAAATAATGTTGTGTTTAATGTTACTTGTTGGGACAATATGCAATAATACACTTAATTAAGTCATATGAGGGCATAAAGAGGAAAAATAAAGCATGAGAAAGGTGTAAATAAGGAGATGTGCCTAGAAAAGCATGAAGGCTTGTTACAAGACTTTACAACACTTCAATATAGGAATTGTTGATGAGTAAAAAGGTGATTTTTAGGTGAATTACATTAAATAGAGTCTAGAAGAATGTAGAAATGTCTTACAACACTTCACAAAACCTTCACAAAACGTGGTTCTTTGAGTTTTAGTACCTAAATAAGCATGTTCAAGCCATGATACAACATAAAATCATAGTTCCAACACCATGAAACAAGACCTAGCCATGAAAATGACAAAGGGCCATTTTTCTACTGCACAATTTTTTTGTTGAAATATGTAATGTAGATACAGATAGTTGTGAAATTGGTTTTAGTTGGGCAAGGTTACTTTTTCTATTATGAAGCATGTTAAGATGCTTTTTTGAAAAAAAATGTTATAGTTGTAGGTTATTTTTGGATGGTTGATGAAAACAATGAGGCAAATGATGTAATCATTTTTTTCATGCAATACATACCTATTACCGACCACAAAAAATATAACGGTTCTAGTGTTATTCCTGAGTTTTCAATTCACAAGTCTATTGCTTCAAAGATTTACTTCTGAAATGCAACTACAACCGTCCATTGACAATTCATCAAATGGTAGTGGTTATATTGATTTGCACTAACACTTCCCCACTGCATTTTTTTTATTAGTTTGATATTATGTTTAATTCGCCAATGTTTTTTTTTAATCATTTGAAAATAAGTTTAATTCACCATTGAATTTTATTTTTTTGTTTGAAAAAAAGTTTTAATCGCCAACAAAATTATTTTTTCTAGTTTGAAAATAGGTTTAATTCGACAATTGAAATATTTTATTGGTTTGAAAATAGATTTTAATTGCCAATGAAAAAAAAATAGTGGTTTTAAAAAAATTGCATTTTGCCAGGATTTTCCACAGACTTCTAGCGATTAGAAAAGATTCGCTAATGGACATTATTTTTTTCACTAAAAACGAAAAAATTTGCCACTAAAATTAATATTTTTATCGGGAAGTACACAAGATTCTCTAGGAGTTTTCACCTTCACTAAGGGTGGGTTTCTTAAATTTTTCCCTCGTAAAATACCCTTTTCTTTCACAAAAACTAGAACTAGGGTTTGCACAACTCACTCTCCAAATCACCTCAAGAATTCTCCAAATCGCTCTCTACTTTCTTCAAATGCACAAGTGATAAAAATTCCTTAAAAATTTGCTTTATAAATCAATGATTTGCCCTGATTCACATTAAATGCAGAAAAATTCAAAAAGATGATTAAAACCTTCTTCACTACACTAAAAAACCCTAATTTGCTCTGCAAATGATCATGCCTACAAATTTTCTTCTAATTCCTTCTGTATAGGCTCTTTTTATTCATTATTCACAACATATCTTCATGCCAGAGTCTGACACACCAAATATCCAGGGGGTTGAACAATTTTCTATTAATGCTCCCCCCAAGACCATGTTGGGTCTAATTCTTGGAGGAATTGTCTGCACCATCTATGAGGGCACAAACCCACTTGATGTTACTAGCTCTTTGTTCTTCCTCCATATATTATTCATTTCTTGCTTAACCTAATTTTTGGTATGTGTAGGATCATGATGGGCCAAAAAGTGGCGATATGATGGGTATGTGTAGGGTATGTAGTTTTTACCCAAAATTGATGAAATGAAAGGGTTTTTAGGAGATTCTTAGATTTCCACCAATATAAATTATGTTTTAATTTGAATTTAATAAATAATTTTTATTCATTTTCTATTTGAATTATAACTAAAGTCTTCATTGATAGTCTAATTGAAAAACATCTATAGCTTTCAAATGATATCACATTTTTGAATCAAAACATGTCACATTCTATGCTTTGCATACTATAGGATTAAAAAAAAAAAAATTTCATGAAGTTTTGACCAAGTTAAGGTGGTCAGAAATATGAGTTTTAATAGTTTTCAAAAGTTGTAATAAAATTCATAATTAATTACTTAGAAATAAATTACAAAAAATATGCATCACATCGGACATGATTCCTCTACTTATATCTAAAATATTATTAAAAATATTATCATTTTATTGTGGTTAGGGTGGCGGACAAACACCCACTTCTTATTTTTCCCTAAAATTTAAGTACTACTGCATTGAAATTTCAAATTTTCACCAAATAGATTTTAAAAAAAAAATAAACCTAGTAGTTTAGAAACTACATTCAATTTGCTACAAATTATATTCTTACATATTTTTGAAATAATATAGATAACTTATTCAAATTTTTACATCAAGTTGCCTAACTCTAATTTTTCAAAAAATTTGCCACTTTAGGGCCTATTTTTTCTATGATGATCCTACACATACCCTTGTCAATTTTCTTCACTGGTTCATTCTTCTTTACATAGATCAGATTGCTTTCTCCCCTTTACTTTTTCATACTCTTGAAATGTGTTTGGGTTTGTTGCAATTGTAGCAAACAAATTTTCTTTATTTGTTTGACCTCCATTAACCCTTGATCTACATTGATTAGCTTTTTTTCCAAACTTATTACATGTATAGTAGTAGCCAACAAAAGATTGATTCATTCTACCTCCATTAGACCAATTCACCCTCTGAGTTCTGCATTCACTAGCTCTATGTCCAACTTTCTTGCATACAAAACATTGTCTGGAGAAGGAACTAGTATACAAGTTTATTCTACTTCTACACTCCATTTCCTTGTGACCAAATCTATTGCATGAAAAGCAAACACCATTGAAATATGGGTACCTTTGAGCATTTGGCTTTGATAGGTGGTCTTCTAGCAAAGCTTCTTGGATTTCTTGCTTGTTTTCCTTTATTTTGAGTCTTTTGATTATCCATCAAGTCTACTCATTAGGTTTTACTCGTGGTTTACCACTTCTTGTTCTAGTCTTGAGCATTGATTAGTCTTGCTTTGCACCACTATACTTAGAAAATATTCAATTCTCTTCTTTTCCTCCACTTTCACCTTTAATTTGGTGATCTCTTCATTTGTTTGCTTCAATTACTCACTCACTTCTCCATGTCTTTCTTTGTATTTCTTTATTTTCTCTTTCATCTCTAAATGCAATCATTTTCCTCATCAAGATTTTCTTTGAAATCTCCATTTTCATTTTCAGCCTTGTCAAGATCTTCAAGAGCAGCCCGAGGTTCTTCTTTATCATCCATTTGTTGAATCTTCAAGATCTTCCTCAAGATGTTAGGCTTCTTTAGAGGAACCAAGCTCTGATACCAATTGTTGAATACCCAAGATACAGAGGGGAGGGGGTGAATCATTATCTTCTTAAACTTATTGAACAAACACCATCCAATTACTCTAATGTATATAATAGTAAGAATGAGCAAGAGCATTAGCAGAACATAAAAGCACACAACACATGGACACCAAGATTTTTACGTGGAAAACCAAAAATGGGAAACACCACTATGGGGATTATCTCACAATATAGTATAATCAGTTATAAGATATTACAAAGGTGGCTCACTGCTAGGACTCACTATCCAAAATGAGAGGCTCACTACCTACAAAGATACAATATAAAAATGGCTTACAACCAGAGGATGAACTGATAAAGTTATACCCAACAAATACTGAATCAATTCCTTTGATGCTCACTAAACTGAATTTACACACTTAATCATCTTTGCATACTAGTCTTCTTGTCTATTCCACTTCAAAAACCTACCAACAATCTCAAAACTCTCCAATATATATTTGACATATCCACAAGCATCAATTCGGTTGCCCTAATTAGATGAAACCCTTATTCACCAAAAAGATTGACTGTCGGCTTCAAGCTTGTGCAAAATATTTCCAAAATCAATTCAAGCATGTAGCACACTACAACATGTTAGCATGGACCTAAGATTAGTCACAGATACATCCACGCCACAAAATTAATTCATTACAACATCAACAATTCATTAAGTTAGCCAAAGATAGACCTAATAAAAAAATTCAACAACAAAGTGATGGAAACTCGCCATACGAGCACTTGTACACATGAAATTCTAAATTTACAACCTTCTAACATCTAAAACTCATTTCTAAAAATTGCAAGTTATGATATTCATTAGCAGAGGATTGCGGACCAAAATACCAGAGGATAATAGCTGCATACGAGTTCAAAATACTGGATCAAGCTAGAACTAAAACTTGTAGTTGCTACTCATATAACATGGTGGCATCAATGACAACACAAAGGCTACATAATGGGATGTTCTTCTTCATTCTTCCAACACAAGTTTACATTTTCTAAGGTAGGGAAAATTAAATGGGGAATTTTCCTAGGGTGAAAATTCTCATCATTACATTTTCCCTTTTAGTGAGTATATGTGTTAGTGCAGATGCATGGTAAATTAGAAAGAGATTGAAGAGAGTATACCTTAACCATTGAGGAAGAAAACCTTCAATATGGTGTACCTAGATGTGAAGGAGGCAACTCTACAGGTTCTCAGTCCTACAGGTCAACCTTGACATGAAAGAGAGAGAGCTAGCTCCACAGGTACTTGATCTTGTAGAACTGGCTCCACAGGTATTGGATCCCTTAGAAGTTGATAAATACTATATAGGTTCTTGGTCCTATAGAAAGAGGGAGCTTCATAGGTTCTAGATCCTGCAAGGCTTAATGTGAAAGGTATCCATAAGTTCTAGATCCTACAGAGTTTGATGCAAAATGCCCTTGCATGTGCTCAATCTTGTAAGGAAATTTCAATGAGGTGCTCAGTTCTATTAGTGTAAGTTTTTGTTTCCCTAGTGGGTTAATTTATTTTCCCTTATTCCTAGGTTTTTCCTACACTTAATTAAGCTTTATTAGGATAGTAAAGTGAGTTTATTATTTAATAACTAGGAGATGAGTGATGAGGTGTTCCCTTCCTTAAAGGGTGGAACCGATTTCCACTTTTGGTGGTCCATACTTTCCACCTTTCATGGGAATCTCCACTTTTTGTGGTCCATCTCCACTTTTTGTGGTTGATTCCTATTGGTTGGATTTTCCACCTACCTCCTCTCCTAAGTGTTGGAGTTATGGACAGACACTGATAGGGAGGGGTGAATCAATGTCAACTTTTTCTACTTCGACCAAGATTTTTAATTCTGATTTCCTTTTCTTTCAACAAAAGAGTAGAGTAATCACTTTTGAAAGCACAAAGATATGACAACATTAACTCAGTCTATTAGACAACTTATGAAAAATTGATTTGAGTGAGATATCTTGCATTTTCCAAAATAGTTATGGATGAAATTGATTAATAATCAAAGCATGATGACAGTGCATGTGCAACTCATAAGACTGTGCAAATGATGATCAACATTATTGACTCACTTCTTAAACAATTGATTTGAATGCAACTTTAAAGACAAGAAAGGTGTTGAGACAACAAACACCTTTAGCTAATTTTAACTATTCTTGAGCAATGAATCAAATTAGAACTTTTAAGCTTCCATATGAATTAGGCTTTTCAACAATGACTTGTACAAGATATTTGAACTAAATATTTACAGATATGAAGAGACTATCATTCAAAAATGTTCAGATTGATAAAAACTATCACAATCAAGAAACATTATGACATCAAAACAAAGAGACCAAAAGACAAAATATTTTTCGAGTGGAAAACCCTCCTAGGGTAGAAAAACCACTCCTAAACTGCCTTACTAGCTTAGTCTTCAAAAACCACTGTTAACAATGCCTTATAGGCTAATTTTTGAGCACCAACTCAAGGAGCACCAACCCCTCATTTTGAAACACCAATTTCAAGGAGCACCAACCCCTCAAATTATTTTTAGAACAATAATAATATCTCAGATGATCTCTTTGTTTTCAGTTAAGCTCATAACTCTCTATTATGCATCATGTTTTCCAAATTTTATATCACAGAGTTTTTCAATACATTTCTTGATCCAGCCAACAATAACTGTCTCATAATTTCTATCCAGCCTACTCACAATGTTTACAACATTGTGTTTTATACATCTTTTCTAGTGTGTAGTCTTCAAAGAGATTCAAGGTCAAAGGAGAGATAAAACCTCCTTTCTATTTTCAGGAAAAAGGATGCCAGAAAAATAAATGTTTGCAAGAGTAACGCCTATGCAATAGGCTGTCAATAAACTGAAAATCATGAATCAAAATTCCTTTTTGAAACTGCAAATGCCTTTCACAAAAACCAAATGCTTCATTAAAAAAAAAATACTCATTTGAAACTATTTTCAGAATACCCATATGCAGAATCCAATAATTTTTGCGCTGAATCAAGAGATTTCAAATTGTAACTAATAGATTTTCATCAAAACCACGACTGCCCACTAACTGAGAACCATAACCTCCCAATTCTCAGAGAATATTTTGCCATGTAACCATTTTGAGATTCGATGCCAACCAATGATGTCGGCCTACAACTATATTTAGAAATTCCCATGTCAGCCACAGTGTTTGAGTCTTTGTTAATGATTCGTTGAGACATCCAAATAATCTTGCCAAAGGAAATTAAATCGCCAGTCATTCCCCTTAGTTATCGCTTTCTCCATGACCCATCAGAGTCGGGGAGTAGTCATAATGAATACATTATGTCATGCCGAGAGCCATGTACCATTTTTCTGGTCGTTGAGATAAAATAGTTCTCTCACTGAGATGTATCCTTCATCCGCCTTCGCTAAGACAATGCATAGTCGGGGTGACTTCTCATAGAGCATCCTGTGTCTTACTGAAAGCCCATGTGATCATTCCTATTCGCCGAGACAATTCAATACCTATGTCGAAGAAAAATTTATCGCCGTCAGTCATCCCTCTATTTGTCGCTGTGACATTCTGTTGTTGGGGAGACATTATGTAGATTTCATTAAGTTTCACTGAAATAATTTTTATCTCTTATGTGTTGCTGTAACCTTCAACCATCAGGGATAAATCATATTGAATAATAATTTGTTATACCGAAAGTCACCCACCATCTTGTTTCGCTGAGACAAGTCAGATCCTATGCTGACAAAGTCCTTTTGTGTTCCATCGGCGAGACCAGAGGTCACTCACCGAGACCTCACACCGAAAACCCTAACTCTTACCGAGATGTATACCTTTATGTTGTCAGTTAGAATAAGAAAACTAACTCGCCAAGACCTTTCTTTGAGAACATGAGTCATACTGAAATGTTCCTTTTGTTTTATGCATCGCCGAGACATATCAATGTTGGGGAGACCTCTTGGAGAGCACACTATGTCATACCAAAAATCTTTATCCACTCTAAGTCACTGAGACAATACCAACATCTCATCAAAAGCCCCACATAAGACTTAGTCGGCAAGACCCAAAAAATTCATTAAGACATTACTCCGAATATCATTAACTCATACTGATATAAGCTTTGTGCACAAGTCTGTAAGACACCACGAAATTGCTATGACATTTCATCGAAGCCACAACCTTTGACGATAAGACCTTTCGGTGCATGGTTGGAGAGACAATATGTCTTTTGTGAGACCACATACTGAATACAACACTCCTGCCGATAGGGATCACCCTCTGTTGCTGAAACCATGGAGAAGTCCTGCCAAAAGCTACCAGTATGTAAAATCAAATCATTATGACATCAGAAATGTCTTGCCGATAGGCAACACAAACATTTAATAGACAAATGGATTGGGGAGACCCTGGCATTCTCATGCCAATATGTTCTTTTTCTGTCACCGAAACAATGTACAAAAAGATAACCTAAGACAAGATAAAGCATGAGAAACCAATCAGAAACTGTCAACAAGTAGAATTAGCTGAAAGGGATTTTGTCATTAAGGAAAAACCATATGATCACAACTGAGAACCAACAAACTCCCCCTTTGTCCTTGATGGAAAAACACAAATGACTCTCCCCCTTTTTTCCTCAATGACAAAGGATAGAATTGAAGAATGTGCAATGCTAGGAAACACAACTGAGAAGCCAACCAAATACCATAAGAACCAGCTGCAAATTAGAGCAATAGTGCAGCAGGCATATTTGCAGGAGAGCAGTCTGATTGTAACATGCTGATATTATAGCAAAAATAGAAACTTCAAGATCACCTACTTCACATTTAATTTGATCAACTTCAATCTAGCAATACCAAAAATTGAGCACAAACAACCAACCTCTTCTCAGCACAAGTAACCTTAGTCAATGTCCATGACAATACGTAGCAAAGACCAATGATACTGGTTATTCTTCTTCAAATGACACACATCATTTTAATCTTTTCATACACAAAATATAGCTTGAAAGCATGTATACTACATAATTCATTGTCAATTATATGTTCTTGTACACCCATCCTCAGTCCATATGAGAACTTCTATTACCACACCAAGAACGATGAAAAAAAAACCAAATATAATTAATCTTAGCCCTCACACAATATCGAATAATATCATCATAGAAATAACTCATATCATCAGATACTCAGGAAATATTGAGGAACTCATCTATATGTCTCCACACCACTCAAAGATGTCATAAGGACATACCATTATTTCCAAAAACCAAGCATCCAAAAAGTTTATTTAAAAACAAAGTGCACTGTGATTTCAAAAACTTCTAAAAACTATCAAACACTAGACCAAGTAGAAACATTCCTTAACATCTTATACCACCAAAAGCAAATGCAAGATGTCATACCTCATTCTAGACTCCATAGGGGTAAAATATACTCCCCCTGAGTCTTTGCTTCTTCTCAAGACCTGGAAGGAAACACTTGTGCAAGGAGTGCAAAAGGATTTTTCTCAGACGCATCTTTATTGCTCTTCTTGTCATCTTGATTGCTCTTTCTTCTCCACTCCAATGAAGAATTTTTCACTTGTTTGCTTGAAGTACATGTCTTTCTATTGAATCTGCATTGTTGTACTTTATCTCCAATGTTATTTCATCTGAAACAAATGACTTTGTGATTGTTCTGAGAAATAGAAGACTTCCTATAGACATTTCCAACATTGTTCCCTACATTATTATCACTTGTATTTATTCTACAGTCTCTTCTTAAGTGACCAAAATTGTTACAGTTGTAACACACCACATCCTCATTTCTAGGGACATTAGATTGATTCTTATTTGACCATCTTATGCAATCAATTGCCTTATGACCATAGTCATTACAAACATAACAATATCCTTGGAAAGAATGATTATACCTGACTGAATGATCATGCCAAGGATGTGAAGATATGAAGACATTTTTCCTTTCTCTATGAATACCTTTAGATTGTCTTCTAGTGTCAATGTTATCCTTTGATGCAGCAATACTATAACCAAGATCAACCTTCATTCTTGGTGTTTTCTTGGCTGTAAAATTCTTTCCATCTGAAGTAGTAAACATTGTTTCATGTTTAGATTTGTCTGCAGAGCTTTGTCCAACCTCATATCCCACTCCTGTAGGATCTTTAGAATGCTTTTGCCTGCCCAACATCTCATTCAATATATTAGTACTATGATCAAATTTCTGAATTTTAACAGATTGAGCCTTGATACTTTCAAGCTCTTTTCTTAAAGCAACTACCTCTTCTCCTAAGTTCTATATAAAATCACTACCTTGCTTGTATTTGCATCCATTCATGCATATTTGCATTGTATCTTTTTAGCTTGGAAGCTTTTAATGCAATTTTGTCATATTGACATTGCATAATCTCTCTAAGTTCCGGTGTTCATTTTTTATGCTTTTCGAGTTTATGTAGCTTTTATTTTCTCTTATAAAGTTCTTGAGTTATTCAATCTATTTCATATTTCTAACATGTCGTTATAGGAAAGCTTGATTGGAAGGGAACTTTACAGGTTCTCAGTCCTACAAAGCAATTTATGTTAAGATGTAAATGAAATGAGTTAGACAAACAATCTAAAATAGAAAGACATGCCATAGAGCATGCAATTAAGGGAGAAGTTTTCAAAGGGGTCCCCTCGAGAACCCTTCAAGATAGAAAAGGGGGCCACTGAAAGGGGCAATTCGATTTCAAAGGCATGAAATTTTCCGTAAGTGATTCTATCATCAAGTTATCCTTTTGAAAGATCTCTTTCATTGAGAAATCTAGTGGAAATAATGCTTCTTCTCAAAGGAAAAATTTCAGACTTCTTCATTAGAAAATGTACTCCTTTTTTGAAAGAATTTTTTTAAATTCTTTCATTACAAATTCATTTTTGAAAGAAAATTTTCATTAGGGTTTCCTCACTGAGAGAATGCAATGTTTGGAAAATGATAAATTTTTAGCAAGGGATTCGTTGGTCACAAAATTTTCCTTCTTGAAAATTAGAAAAGCATGGTAGCCCCCCTTTAGGGTGGTGCATGCTACATAGAGGATCACATGGCATCCTAAGGAGAGAGAGAGAGAAAAAGAAATGAAAGGTGAAGATGTTGTGGCCCACAAGACATAGCGAGATGTAATTGTGGAATGTTGCCACACACGTGAGGGAGAATTCTTAAGCACCACAACATCATGAAACATACAAAGATACAATCATAAACAAATAAATCAAGAGATATGGGGATCTAAGAGTTTGAGGTTAGATTTTTTATAGATATAAATAGGTACCACATGGTGTATGAATGAATGATCATTAATCCCTAAAGTTTTTAGATCATGAGGAAGGGCACATAAAGAAAAAAAAGAAGTAAAGATTGGGTCAACATGGAAGAGGGCCTAAACACCCCCAACACTTTGTATCATCCCCAATTGTCAAATTTTTTTTACAACATTGAACCATAGATTTTTGGCTCCACAAGACTCTCTAGCTCTTCTAGGGTTTTTCACCTAAAATGAGAGAGTAGGGCCAAAAATGCTAAAGGGTTCATTCAAATTAGGATGTGTATGATGTTATTTAGGCTAAATGAGATGATCTAAATACAACTAAGCTATGAAATTGATCAAATACGAATGCAAAACCTAAGACACAAGTGATGTTGGAAAACACATTGTGTAATGCAAAATAACCTAAGAATGAATAGTAAACTACAACAAAAATGAATCAAACTAAAATTATGCACCTAGAACCTTGATGAAGACTATAAATTACATTTGAAATGTTTTTTATGCTATTTTTTAGGCCTAGAGGGACTCATTCGCCATTCTGGGCAAATCAGTCCCAGTTTTGTCAAACTGAGCTAAAACCTGTTTCTGACAAAAGGGTACTCAAAAACACATAAAACTCAAAATTGACCCTGGAGTGGTGACCCATGGAAAATGAGTCCTCTTTTTAATTTTCGAATATTCAAGAGTGAAATTCAGAGCTTTCGATCTTCACTTTAGCCTCCTACAGGTGTTCGCTTCTAAAACTCTGATTTACGGGTCTGAAAATGAGATTTTGTTGATATTTTTACTTGTTGAATGAAGATAAGACTTGAGAAATATTCTAACTTTATCTTCAATTGTTTCCAAGCTTCCAAGGGACCTAAATCTACAAACACACAAGAGGAGAAGAAGAAATGGTGAATGTTAGGGCATGGGGGTTTGCCTTGGTTAAACCCTGTTTAGGTAATTAAACCAAAATGATGAAAGAATAGAATGTAACATGAAATAATGGAATGGATTACCTTTCCATGATGTTGATCTTGTATTTCTATAGCAATGGAGGAAGATTCAACCCTTGAATGTATTTATGAGCTTTCTTGATGTCTTGCAATGATAAAACCCTAATTTTATTGACTTGAGATGAAAGATTGGTGGATGAATAATGTAGAATGGATGTGAATTGACTTAATGGATGTAAAAATGAGTTTAGAGAGGTGCTTTTATATGAAATTCACCTATTTACCTGCTAATACCTCATCACAGGCTGGCATGAAGCAATATTAAACAAATTTCACTTTTTTCCCTCTCAAAGGTTAAAATTGAGCCAAATGCAACTCATTTTCCATACATGGTGAATGGGTCCCACTTGGATGGGACTGATTCACCTTGCATGGTGAATGGGTCCCACAAGGGCCAATTTGACAGCTCAAATGCCAAGAGTTAAGGAAATAAGGTCTAAATTGCAACCTTGTTGGGTATTTGATCAATTTAGGCCTTAGGATGCACAATATGGGTTAATATGGGACTATTAGTGATGATGTTAATGGAAAATATGGCTTGGGACAAAAAAATCAATGTGAAAGTGTGATTAAATAGACTTTACAACACTAAAGTGAGGTCCACATAGCCTATAAAGGCACAAGAACCAATGTGAATGTGCAAGACACATTACAAAACTATTTTATCATTAAGTTTAAGTTATAAGTCTTCTAAATTGATGTGATAATGTTATAAAACACATTTATAATATTGAATTGGGGAGAAATAGGTTTAATAAGTCTAGAAAAGTGTGAAATTCCATTACAAGACTTTACAAAACCTTTACAAGACACCATTAAATGCATGTTATTTGATTTGCAAGGGTCCAAGACCTAGTGTGGATGCATAAAATGCCTCACAACACCTGAATCAAGGCCTCATTAAGTCCAATTTATCATGAATTAATCCTATGTCAAGCAAAGGGTCCTTTTTTCTATGACATAAACATATTGAAGAATGATGATACACATAGAATAATTTCACAACAAATTTTCCATGCCTATATCCAAGCATCTACAAGGGTAGTGAGGGTTCTCTAGAAAAACATATAAAGATAAGCACAAGGGAATGTAATCACACAAACATTCTGATCTATAGATAAAGAAGAGGTACTACCCTACTCCTCATCGAACATCAAGTAATCGTCCTCCCAATCTAGATCATTATATGGGGAGGGAAAATAGGACTTCAAGGGTGGGATAGTGAGGGAAGTACCATCCAACTCTCCTGAAAAAAGTTCCAAGGAAGAAGGCCCCTCAAAGTCTTCTTCCTTGAGCTCTTGTGAGGTAAAGGTCATCAATCTTGTGAAGATTGAGGAGAGAGATGGGATATCATCTACCAAATTGGGCATGCGCTTCCTAGGAGTGTCATGTTGCAATTAAGTAGGAGAAGAAGGAGGTACCTAAGATCCACTACCAACCTCTTCGAGAGGGGTAGTGAAAAAATTAGAGGATGTGGGAGCCACCTCTATCATGACTACATTGCAAGCCAAGATAGAACTCCCTTTCAAATAAGGTGATCCATTCTTTTGACCTACACTTAAAGTGAGGTCATCCTCCAACTTGCACTTTAGCATAAGATGCAAAATCCCCATAGAGGAAGTGGAAGGAAAGAAGGAAGAGGATAGAGCCATAGTAGACACTTCCATGGTGTTCGACATGTCTATGGGTTGGGAAAAGGGAGGGATGTCTAAGAGGGACATTAGAAGAGGGGGCTCCATGAAGGGAGCAATGACCACCTGCACTCTTTTGGGGTGAGGATCATTGGACCCTGACGGGGGAGATCGAAGCACAATCACATCAAGAGAAGACAAAATAGTAGAAGAATATGTATAAATAGGAGCCATTGGCTCCCCCTTCATCTTCTACAAGACTGTGTTCAATGGTGAGAGCCTTTCACCTACTCTTGTGCTCACACACAAGCTGATTAAATCAGCTATGGGTGCTAGAAGATATGACCTAAGAAGAGGCTAGAGGCTGCTACTTAACCAAGGGAGTATCCTCCATAACTGTGGCTGATAGAAGGATAAGCTCCTAGGAAGGAGTAGGAGGAAGAGCATGGGTAGAGACAATTACAAGAATATAAATCAAAATTGGTGCTTTAGCGGTGGGCCTCTTCCCCTTCTCTAACTTAGGGGTAGGTAGAGTAGTAGGGGACCACAGAGGAAAAGACCTGAGAGTAGCCCCATGAGTACCTTTCCCCTTTCCATAGAGAAGGGGCCTAAGTACTATAGGAAAAACTAGAAGTTTAAAGAATCGGTGCTTATATTTTTCCTATGTGGGCACCATCAAGATTCCCATATGGGGCATGGGAGTAGGAGCCAAAGATGCCACATTATGACAAGAAGTTGAAGTAGATGGAGTAGAAGAAGAGGAAGGCTCTTGAGTGCAAGCGAGCTTCCCCTTCCATATTTTTTGGGTGGAAGAGGTAGCTTGTTGCTACACAATCATGGAAAGTTTTACAAAGATAGCATAGGGATACACTAGATAACTCAATATTGGTGTCATTCCCTAGTATTATATTTGACTTAAGCATGGTAAAGAAAATCTCCCCTTGGAGAGAGTTCTAACTGGAGTGGGAAAAAATTGGTCCAATGAGAATCCCCCACATGACACCAGTGGTTTATAACCAGTGTAGTGCCCTACATGTACAAATACTTCATGTAATAATTTGAGACACTTGTGAACTATCAAAGTGACACCATTCATGGGGACCAACCAAGGAGTACCTAGCCTCACTTTAAATAGGTTTGACTATGAGATTATGACAAAAGAAGTATCAATGGCCTTGGGTCCCACCAAAACTGAAAGAGTAATAGAGCTAATAGGAGGGACTGAGAGTCCATCATGTGTACGTATAGTGGTTTTTTATTCTTCATACTCCTCCCTATATAGAGTGTTTATAAATAGAGCTTCTTCAGTTATAACATTTACTTAGCTTGTAGGGTCAACTAGGACAACAGTTACAATGTTCCCATTCATGTGAGTGAGAATGTATAAGGGAGAAGGTTCCTTATTCAAGGGAAATTCCTGGGAGGTAAATGTTATGTTAGGTGACACACTTGAATATTGGGTAGGAGGAATGCATGTTAATGAGACCATGTTAACATACTCTAATGGAAATAACTCGGTAGACTTAGAGGATTAAGAAATTAGAGAGTGACTTATCTAAATTATGCTTCCAAATATCTAAGAGCCCTTTTGGCTATGCAGCTAGGGGTCGTAGATTGGCTCGCAAGGCTACACACCCTGTAACACACAAATCTAAAACACACCTAGGACATGAGAGAAGGTTCCTCAATACTAAGAAACAAAAATAGATATATACATATCAGGTTGAGAAAAAATGTAGAGTAGGGGGATCCATCACCCTTGAGACTCCATGTCACGGGGGAGCCTAAGGAACATACTACCCTAAACAACCTCAAGTTGAATAGATAGATTGAAAAGGATGAAAGCTTGAGGTTGAAAAGGAAGGGAAAAAATGTACCACTTTCCTTCTGCTAAAATTGAGTGTTTACATAGTCAAAACAACTGGCTACAGAGGCCTTGATTTGGTGCCTAGACAACTCACAATTTGAGGATGGTAGTGTGTATCTCAGACTCCAGTGCGACGTGCTGGAATCTTAGGGATGTGTTGGAATCCTATATAAATTGAGGCCCATAAAACAAATAAAAACACTAAGAGGCTACTAAATGTCTGGCTGTTTATATTTTATGATTTGAAAGAGAATAGAAAAGTGCATAAAACATGAATATAACTAGAAGAATACTATAAATGAACTATTCTAAAAATGATGAAGAAAGGATAGGAAAGGATACCGTGCTTCCCACAGCTTGATTCTTCAATTAGCTCTACTCGAATGTTCCTACACACATAGAAATAAGAAAAATGTTGGGTTGTATTTGAGGTTTGCCTCAGTCAAACCCCCGTTTTTGGTGTTCCCACCTCCATAGATAGCTAGAAAGCCTTAAAGTATAGAAATCGATAAAGAAAGTAGAAAGGAAGTGATACAACTAGTTTGAAAGCAAAGACAACTAAAATGCTATTCATTAAGCATGATGATACAATCAAATGTATAGAAAAGCACAATATTACCTTCCCAACTATGAGCACTCAAGGACAAAAGTGGAAGGAAGAGAATGACACCACCATATAAAGAAGATGAAGCTTGACAATCCTTTGATAGAAATGGTGTTGAAACAAGAACATGATTTTGGAGCCAAATGAGGAGCTTACAATAAGAACAATGGTGTAGAACTAAGAGTGAAGTGAAGTGAGTGAGAATGAAGTGTTAGAATGTAAGGGATTGCATGAAGAAATAAGAAGGAAGCATGAAGTGAATTTGAAATGAAAAATTGGAGGTAAGAGGTTGAATTTCGACAATCAAAGGAGGCAGGGAATGTTAATCTTCATAGCCAATGGAAAACATAATATTTTTGCAGATCCCAGGGGTAGTAATCTTATCAAGATGACAATGTAGTGTGCATACATTTATGCAGTGTGTGTGCATCCCTAACAAAAATTCCTCCACCAATGCAAAAAGGCACGTACAAGTGGAAGGGACAAGGTGTCTATGATGGAAATTGCATCATTAGGTTTACATTTTCTAAGGTAGGGGAAATTAAATGGGGAATTTACCTAGGGTACAAATTCAAACCATTACAAGGGTTTATCAAGCCAAATAAATTTAATTCATGAATGTGACTTAAGATAATCGTTACCCATTCTTTGTAGTCATAGAAGTCTAGAAAATATTTCCAAATACCTAACCCTTTTGCTGCCACATTTGCATATTCAGGCTTGTACATGCCATGATCATCTAGGTGTTCATGTCAAAGAACTTCAAAACATGATGTGCCATCAATTTCATTGAGAAAGGCATGGATATAGATTATCACATCTTCATAATACACGACTTTTGTAGGAACCTTTGAAAATGCACCATATTTGTCAACCTCCATTGCACCATTTTTGTCAACCATCTATGGGGTTTCTATTGATATTCCTTCTAAAATATTCAAACACAGTAGATAGGGTTTGGCACAAAATCACATAGATAGCTTGAAAACCCTTTCTCTTTTATCCTCTTTCAAACATAAATGCTTTTTATTGCAAATGAGAACAAAATGTCCAAATGAAACATAAAAAATCATTTCATTTTCCAAAAATTATTGCCATTAGTGCATTCATACTTGTTAGGTAAATCTTTTGCCAAACTACTCTATGCCAACACAGGGATGCAAAGATGCTCAAAACACCTCCAAAATACATTCCTTTACTTTGGAACCTTGATCAATAGAATCAATCTTGCTCAGTAGGCCTCAACATCAGAGGAATTGATCCAATCTATATTTCATGCTGAAATATTCAACACTTTATCCTTTCTAGGGGGCTAAAATATTTGCAAACAATTGCTCTGCTTGAGATAATTCTCTATCTTAGTTTATTACAGGATCTTGTGTAGAACGCACAAGTATTGTATCATCCTTCTTCACCTTATCTTAACCTTGCTCCTCTTTCCAATAGAATCAATCTTGCTTAGTAGACCTAAACATTAGAGGAATTGATCCAATCTATATTTCATGTTGAAATATTCAACACTTTATCCTTTCTAGGGGGATAAAATATTTGCAAACAATTTCTCCCCTTGAGATAATTCTCTATCTCTTTTTATTACAGGATCTTGTGTAGAATGCACAAACATTGTATCATCCTTCACATTCTCTTGACCTTGCTCCTCTTTCCAAACTTTTGCATTACACTTCTTTTTTTGAATTAGGCTTTCTTCCTTCTTCTAGTTCTAAAGAGGTGGTTTCAAAAAACCACTTCAAAAAAATTTACTCCCAACCTTATTAAAATCAAAGGAAATAATATTATACTTTGAAACAAAGTTATTTATCCTAACTTTAGCTCTACACTCTACAACTTTATGAAAAAAATTGTTTCATGCATATCAATATCCATGAAAATAAATATCATCATATTTTTGAGGCACAAATGGTCTTCTACCCATGTAGTCATTTCCTCTTACCCTAGATTTACAATTTACAACCTTATACCCAAATTTATTGCAAGAATAACAATAACCTTGAAAATTTTGAGTGAACTTGGTAGGGGCATGCTATCTAGCAAGTGGAGGAACTTTGAATCTATTGTTTCTATGGTCTAGAATAAATCCACCTTCTTTCTTCTTGCTATCATGATCTAATTTTACATTTCCGAAAGGTGTCTTCTTAGGTTCTTTAGTGCAGGTTTTTTCCTCCTTTATTTCAGACTTTCATTTTTCCTTAAAATTCTCATATAGGTTTGCAGATGAAGTGGTTATTAGACTTTACCTTTCTTAAAATCATGAGCAATTTTTTCTTTCAAAGGCTTTTGAGAGATGATTATCTCATCACAAATGTCAGAACCTCCTTTTAGCTTTAGACCTTTGTAAATTTTTTCTTTTCCTTTATCCAATTCTTTCCTCAAAGAGACAATGTCTTCTTCAAGCTTGGAGCATTCAATAGATTTATCATTGATCTTGGTATTCAAGAAGTCTACAATTCATTTTCCTTCTTCAAGGGTGATCCCACGTAAGTGGGTTACAATTCCCTTCATGAAGAAAAATTCCAAAAATTCCCCCAATTTTTTTTTGGGTTTTTAGGGGTTCACTTGAAGGGAAGTGTTTGAGTGAACCCTTTTTGGAGTTCGCTCAAACACCCCCTTTGAGGGAACCCATTTTTAAATAACATCTTCACTCAAACCCCCTTTATGGTGGGATTCAAGGGGGAGAAGGGAAAAAAAAGGTGGGTTTGAGTGAACCCCCCTTCTTAAAAGCCCCCCTTTGCTCAAAGGGGTCTAGGGGGTTCGCTCGATCCCCCCTTTTTTGCTCTTCTTCCCCTCCTCTAGCAATTTTCTGCAAAAAAATTCCTTTCGAAGCTCAGGTTGAAAATAAAAATGGAATCAACTTCACAAACCCAATTGGATGATTATAGTCCTTGAAATGAGCTATCCATCAAATATAATTTTAATATATTTTCATTTTCTTATGTATTTTTTAGTTTAATTAAACATAGGATTTTCACCAAAAATCAAGCTCTCTATTCTGCACATGTGGAGAAATAGTAGATTATCCAAAAAAAAATGAAAAATATGTCCATACTAGGTATTGATGTCCTTGATCCAACAAAAAAAATTAAATTTCGATACATACAAAAAATTTATGTTGTATATGGTCTGCCTATGTTTAATTGTAATTGGTCTGAATTCAAAACTTAATTAAAAAAAAAATCAATAAAACACTATGAAATCAAATGAACATGCTAGATATCATAGTTACAAATCTAAATTTGAAAAAAGTAGAATTTTATCCTTTATAGGAAAAAAGTTATGTTGTTTACAGTGACCATCACTCTTTAAAAATGGTGTTTATTGTTAAAAAATAGTTTTTGAATGTGATGGAAAAAAATGTGATTTGATTCCAAAATTTTAAAAAAATATATATTTAGAATCTATAGACAAAATATCAAAACCACTAGTCTGCATCATCTTCAAATTCCTAATGGTTTAGCAACTATAGGTGCTCAAAAGTGAATATTTAAAGTTAAAAAAATCTAGTTCAATGTCAAGTTTGGTCAAAAAGTGTAACCCACTATTGTGGGATCACCCTCAAATTGAACTTTCAACATGCCAATTTCTTTTTTATTTTTATTTTTCAAGTCTTTACTAGAGTGCTTCATTCTTTTCTCTTTCTTCATCCAACTCATTTAGATGATAATGGGTTATTTTTCATAATCCACTAGACAATCTTCCTTATTGAATTCAAATTCAAATTTATCCTCATCCTCATGAGGTATGTCTTTTTCTTCCTGAGAGAAATTCTTCTTGAACATTGGATCATTCCCCATGTGTTCCAAAGATAGGATATATCTCAATTATTAGGATTGTATCAAGACACCTTGCTCTAATACCAATTGTTAAACACTCTAGAATACTAAGGGCTAGGGTGAATCAGTATATTTCAAATTTTAGTACCAATTGATAACTACTAAAGCCATGTTATACCAATTAAGGATTCATCTACTTAACCAAAAAAACAAGAAGACAAGAATCTAGACAAGAACACAATTAACACTAGATTTACATGGAAAACCCCACAAGAGAAAAACCACGATGAGAAATGCTACTAGGAGCTACTATCCTAATCCAACCTCACAAGTAAATAACAATTTACAACTTTGATTTAGGGATGCAACCCAAGGAAGTTACTACTCCATGTTTATACAACTTTTTTTTAGGGTTATAACCCAAGGAAGCTACTACTCCTTGATTAAATGAAAAACAACTAAAATATGACTGATTTTATGGCTTCAATCCAGTGATAGTCATCAATTCTACACATTAGATTTGAGGTGGACCTTATCACACTCTATTCATGCACTTATACATCTTTGCACACTTCCATACATATCTTCTCATCTTTGGTATTCTATATATATCATTTTCACACTTGAAAAATACAAATTTAGTTAGCCATAAACAAGCAAACATGAAACTCATAACATACTGGCCTTCAAATCCTTTGTTGGTACACAATAAATAAAAACATTATTTAAATTTCTCGCAAATTAGTTGGTAATACCCATACAACATCTTCAATAAATCCATAAACTCTACTCACACTTGAACTAGTGGCACACATCATCAACATACCTTAGTCGGGGGTATGTGTAGGATCATGATGGGCCAAAAAATGGCGATATGGTGGGTATGTGGCTGACAATTTTTTTTTTACCCAAAATTGATGAAACAAAAATGGTTTCTAAAGGAGATTCTCAAATTTCCACCAATATAAATTATGCTTTACTTTGAATTTAATAAATAATTATTACTCATTTTCTATTTTAATTACGACTAAAGTCCCTATTGATAGGTTGATCGAAAACATCTATAGCTTTCAAACAATATCATATTTTTTGAATTTGAAACATGTGTCACATTCTATGATTCACATACTATAGGATTAAATAAAAAATAGTAATTTCATGAAGTTTTGACCAAGTTCAGGTGGTCATACATACAAGTTTTTTATATTTTTTAAAAGTTGTAATAAAAAATTCATAATTAATTATTTACTTGGAAAAAAATTACAAAAAACTATGCATCACATCAGAACATGAGTCCTCTACTTATATCTAAAATATTATAAAAAAATATTATCATTTTATTGTGGTTAGGGTGGTTAGAGAGACACCTACTTCTTATTTTTTCCTTGAAATTTAAGTGCTACTACATTGAAATTTTGAATCTTCACTAAATAGATTTAAAAAAAAAAACCTAGTAGTTTAGAAACTACATTCAATTTGTTATAGATTCTATTCTTACATATTTTTGAAATAATATAGATAACTTATTCAAATTTTTACGTCAAGTTTCCTAACTCTGATTTTTCTGAATCTTTTGCCACTTAAGGGCCTATTTTTTCCATGATTATCCTGCACATACTCTTAGCCTCAACAAAAACATAACTTCTTAGAATAAATTGAGACATTTGTGCACTACTGGAAACAAGAAAGATCTTCATGTGCTTCATCCCTTAGAAACTATGAGACATGTGGAGTGTCCACACAAACTAATACAACTGAGATTCACAACCTTCTACTTGTGCAAGTATCCAAACATATGTTTTGATGAAGATTAAGTATTTGGAATCAACTGCAACAATTTGTCACTTGAAAACTAAAATTGTGGAGCACAAGATCATTTGGAACTTCAACATTGCATGCATTAGACATCAATATATCCTCAAAACCACTTGGACAAAACTTCACATCTAGAGGAATGCAAAGCATTCTAACAATCCTTCTAATCCACTTTGCTCTGCAATAGCATAGAGCAAAACTCTACCACTTCTAACTTTCACTACAAAAGATATATTGACATGAAAAATTGGATATAACACCTTCACATCTCCAGGAACTTAAATTATGAACTACAAGACTTAATATTGCTTTGTTAAAGGATGCAAACCAAAATAATTTGACTATATCTTAGAGTATATACTATGAAATCCTTAGATAAAGATTTTGCATCTTCTCATTCTAAGTGTGGTACACCAAACTAATAAGATATTATTGTAGGTATACTAAAAACACATTATGACATGTTTAACCAACTCTACACCATACAAAGACATCGGGATGAGTCTTAGCCTTCCACATTGTTGCAATTTCGACTTGCGCCATTAGATATCTCTGCACACTAACAATCTCCAGAGCATATATACAATCTTAGGAATACTTTTGACATCAGTCACAACCAATCTTATCAAGCTGTAACAAAAATAGATGGAGGGAAGGAAGGGTCACATGATTGTTCAAGCAGTTTATAGAGTTGTTACCTTCTTGACTACTAGTGATGGAAGGGAGAGTAACATTCAAACAACCATTGGAATCATAAATTTTTCGTGGGATTCTAGTGTGTCACGCAGATGTCTAGGAAAATTTGAATTCAAAAAGATCAAATCATCACTAAAATATGAGAAGCATAATACTAAAGTGTTAACATATTAGATTCAAGACAATTTACATCAAGATACCAAAGTGAGCACAAAAAATAATGTGAAATTGCAAGAGTGTAAAATTTTTGACATTATAATTTATAAAAATCAAGCATTATTCTATTAAAAAATGTATTATAAAAAAATAATTCACAAGTGTATTATTAAAAAATAGTAGATAGAGGAAAGTTGTTTCTAGATATATTAAGAAAGAAAGAGATTAACTAAAGAAATTAAAAGTGAATCAGAATAATATCAAAATTTGCATAATATGTCTTGCTTATTTAGCCAAAATTATCATTAGTATCCTTGAAAATTCATCCACACACTCCTCACTCAAATGACTTTGTGGAGACCCATTTTCATATTCTAGGGAAATCCTTTCTTACACCAATGGTGGGGGTTTGCGTCTTCTTATACACACAAATAGAAGGAATTCGATAAACTACATATTTGCAACTTGTTGAGTTAAACTATTGATTACAATTTTAATGCAAACCCTTTACTTATAATATAATGGTTGTTAACCATCCATTTATTTTACTAGTGGCATTAAATAAAATTTTGAATTTTAAGTAAATGTGACTTTCTAGGTTATTTTTGAATAGACTCGCTCTTACAACTTTATTTTTTGAATTATAATGCACTAATTGAAAGGTGTAAGGGAAAGTTGTATAATGTCTAGTGTGACATCATCAAGGATGGCATGTGGGAAAATGTAAGTGAACAGGAAAATTGAGTTTTCCAAGAAAGTTCCAATAGACAAGGGATCTATGTGAAGAAAAAAGGGCTACTAGGAAAAGCAAGCGCATTGCACCATGAGACAATCAACCAACAGCTAGATATGCAGGAATTTTTCCTCCATCTACCTATAAAATCATGACACCTAATCTTGAAATCAATTGGAACTATGGGAAAACTTAACTAAAATAAAAAAATAAAAAGTAGACCAAAAGTGAGGTTTAGGTAATTGAAAAATTCCTACAAGACTAATTTACCTAACCATTTTTCACTCATTCTATCCTTGAAATCATGGTTGAGCTAGCACTTAAACAATAGGATATATCCCGATGGATCCAAACCTCTGAACTATTGGGAGATATCCAAACACCCTTTGTAGTTGTGCAATATCCACATATCTATCAAATTCCCACAATGATTCAAAAAAACCAATACTATAAAACCTCAACTTCTGAAACAATCAATTTATGAGAATATAATTAAATATAAAATAAATAGTAAATCACTAAGATGAGTTCATTAATATAAATTTTAATATTCCAACACTTATCATTATTATGTTTGGAAAATCTGATTTTAAGATTTTTTCTTAATCTGAACCAAAGTATTGCAAACTATATGATTGGTTTGCAACCAAGATTCACACTTGAGTTATGTTGCTGGTTATATAAAAAAATGTCGCCATAGGGAGGGGTCTGGTTAATTTTCATTTAAATCTTGTTTAGTAACATCAACCCTAAATATTCCTTTCTTTCATTTTGTGATGTGTTGTGTTGTATTAGATACAAAAAATTCTATAATTTCTAAAATTACTCCATTACACATGATATTTGCTCTCAGGTTACTGATTTTCTACAATTGGACACCTGGATTAGTGTGATAAATCTATTAATTTGTCATAGAGATGACGTAAATAAGTAGTTATGGTGTCACTTGATGGGAAAAGGAAAACTTTCTATTGTAAGAATGATTGAACATTTGTTGCAGGATATAGGATGGAGATAGGAGGTATAAGAAAATGAGACAAAAGACAATAGAAAGTGTATTTGGAAAAAGAAATTTTTATTGTGATAAAAAGTTCGGATTGTATGTGATAAGGTTTAGCTTAAACAAAGAAATCAACGTGAAAATTAAAAGAAATCCTAATTTTCAAATTATAATAGTGGCAATTTATTGAATGAATTCCTACAATTTATTTTTATAGAAGATTTTTTTTTTCATTTTCAAGTAGAAAATAATCTCAAGAAAAAAAGACTTTATTAAATGGATTCCTCTGATTTATTTCTATGATTATGTGGGATAGAATGAAGTTGTATTCTTAACATAAAGGATGAAACATCTTATGCTTTGCTTTGTGTTTGTCCGCAAGTTCAACTTCTCAACAATTTTTTCTGCTCACAATGAGTAGTCTAAATATTCATGTTTGGCTCTTTTTCCCGAGCCTCTTACTATGATTTGTCAAATTTTTCAATACTGTAAGAAAAACTACATAATATGTTGTTTGGGGGCTTGATTATTTTGTGCTGCATTCATGTTTGAATCATTTTGTCACTGAAGAGGTACTGGAAAATTGGATGGTATGATTATATAGTGTATAACATGGAATTCCACCTATGGTTCCATTCATATCTTAGATAAGGTAGACTTCGATGGCAATGGGAATAAGCATAATATGTTTGAATGGTGCCTTACAATGTGCTATTGTTTAGTGTCTAATGAGGAACTTCAATTCTTGTTCTATATACATCTTAGTTAAGATAGGCTTGAATGAAATGGACATTAGGAGATCATAGTTGTATGGTCTTATAAGGTGATGCAAGCTTCTCTTCTTATACCTTAGTGCAGGGAAAAACTGAACAATTTTGAGCTAATGTAGGAGAAAATGTTATGAGCGACCTGGGGCAAACAATGCTTGTAATATGGTTATTTGTTGTTTCGATCGTTACTTCCAGTTATACTGCGAGCCTAACCTCAATTCTCATAGTACAACAACTTTCACCAACGATAAGTGGAATTAATGATTTAATTCAAAGCAATGAACCAGTTGGAAATCAAGAGGGGACCTATATTAAAGAATATTTATCGAAGGAGATAAATATAAGTAAATCCAAGCTTGTTCCTCTTAATTCTCCAAAAAGTTATGCTAGAGCATTGTCACTAGGACCAAGCAAACCTAGAGGGGTAATAGCAATTGTCGATTAATTACCAATTATCCAGCTCTTTCTCTCAAAGAAATGTAGTTTCACAACTCTTGGCCCAAAATTTACCAAAGAAGGATGGGAATTTGTAAGGAAAAAAATTGATTATGTGGATTGCTTGTAAACAATCTTTTTCCACATGTATTGCTTTGGTTGTTATTGGCTGATAAAAGTAGCTAAATATATCTCTTATTTTTTGTTGCCCATTAACAGGCCTTCCAAAAGGACTCCCAATTAGCAATTGATATGTCAACAACAATCCTGACCCTTTCAGAAAGTGGTGAACTTCAAAGAATTCATGACAAATGGCTAAGTAAAACTCATTGTGATACACAAACCATAGGAGTTGAATCTACTCAGCTTCAACTGAAATTTTTTTGGGGTCTTTGCTTGATTAGCGTGTTGGGGGAGGCAGGGGTGAGCAATAAAACACAAAGTCACTATTGTGATAGGATGGATAGAGCATAAAACACACAGAATACACACAGAGGCAACGAATCATCAGCAAGCCAAAATAGACAAATATTAACTTTGCATATATTCCATATTTTCTTCTTAATACAAAAACTCAGAGGACATGCTCTATTTACACTACAAAAATAAACATAAACTAACTTGGATAGATGTCTAATACAAAAGGTGCTACACTCACACTAAAATATTTAAGCTGCTACAATCCTGTAGCTACGGCTGACAATGTGTTGTGTTTGCTAAAACATTCCCTGTGTTGCTGCTGTTACTGATTATGTGTTGAACATTCTCCACTTCATTTTTCACTACATGGTCTTCACCTCAATACAAAAAACTTTGACTTCTTGCTTCCTTTCAACGGCTTCTAAGACATTCCTTTTGTCTTTTCTTGTTTCAAGCTCATGAGAATGAGTGCTTAGTTTCAAATTTCAAATTTACCTAATTTCATTAATTGTTGCAGGTATGTTGTGGTTGTTGCAAGCCCAAAAATAAGCACTCCTTTTCAAATTCAAAAATACATAACAAAATTCAATGTTGATGATATACGTTGGGGCAAGCTGATGGTCTTCAGCTGACATGGAGCTGACTTGGACAAATCTGCTGACTGCAGAATATTATATTCCAACACTTCCCCTTAATCTGCAAGTTAGTTGTCAATCTATTGATTCCTTCCAGAGCTGATCTCTGAAGCTATCCAAAATGCCAAGCCTATCTCTTAGGAGTTCAAAACTGTCTTTTGGCAATGCTTTGGTGAAGATGTCGGCGAGCTGCTGCTCAGATCTGCAATACTGCAATTCAATCTCACCTTATTCTAGAACCAATTCCTTTATGAAGTGATAACGAATCTCAATGTGTTTGCTTCGTCTGTGGAAGACTGGATTCTTTGTTAGAGCTATGGAGGACACATTTTCATAATGAATGATTGTGTTGTCAACTTGTTTCTGTAAATCTACAAGGATCCTCCTCAACCAAATAGCCTAACATGCTGTTGCATTTTCTACTATGTACTCTAATTCTATTGTGTTGAGAGAGACAATCAGCTATTTCTTTGATGCCCATGAGATTGCACCTCATCCCATGTTGAATACAAAGCTAGATGTGCTCTTCCTATCATCCACATTTCTTGTCCAATCACTATCTGTGAAACCATCCAACTTGAACTCATTAGATGCTACATACATGATGCCATATCCTATTGTTCTATTGACATACCTCAAGATCCTCTTTCTTGCTTGCCAATGTGATTCCTTAGGTTCCTCCAGGAACCTAGATATCAAGCTTACTGCATACATTAAATTAGGTCTAGTTGATGTCAACTACATCAAACTTCCAACCATGCTTTTATAGAGGGTTGGGTTCACTTCCTTACTGTTGTTAGACTTGTGCAGTTTTAGACCTGTTGCTATTGGTGTGGCTGCACGTTTGTTGTTCTACATTTTGAACCTTCTTTAAATCTATTTGGCATAGTTAGATTGTGAAATGAAAATGTCATGCACTATTTTTTGAACTTCTATCCCAAGAAAATACTTCAACAAACCTAAATCCGTCATCTCAAATTCATTTTTCATCATCTCTTTAAAATCAACAATTTTGTTGTCATTGTTACCAGTAAAAATTAGATCATCTACATACAAAACAACAATTAAAATATCACCTTTGGTTACTTTGATGTAGAGTGTGGGCTCACTATTGCTTTTGCTAAAGCCATTGCTCAACAAATAAGTGTTTATTCTATTGTACCATGCCCGAGGTGCTTGTTTCAGCCCATAAAGAGCTTTCCGGAGCATATACACTTTGTCCTCTTGCCCTGGGACTTCATAGCCAGGTGGCTACTCCACATACACTTCCTCCTTAAGTACTCCGTTGAAGAAGGATGACTTTATGTCCATCTGCAACACTTTCCACTGATGATGTGTTGCAATTGCTATCACTATTCACACTATTTCCAGCCTTGCAACTGGTGCATATGTCTCATCATAATCTATATCAAGCTATTGTTTGTACCCTTTGACAACTAGCCTTGCCTTGTGTCTTTCAATTTTCCCTTCAGCTGTACACTTGGTCTTATAGACCCACATCACTCCAATCACTTGCTTACCCTTGGGTAAATCAGTCAAATCCCATGTTTGATTCCTTTCTATAGCATCCAATTCTTCATCCATGGCCTTAAACCATTTATTTTCTTTCACCGCTTCCTTAAAGTATGTTGGATCACTATAGGAGAATAGGGAAAAATCCAAATTTTCATCAAAATAGCCTCACTCAAGGCTTCCTCAATCAAGCTGAGGGCTTTTGCATCCTTCATTCGGGTCTCCTTCAATTGATTCTTTTTTTTATTTGAAAGGGTTGTAAATGCATTTGGGTCTATGATATCATTGAACCCATTTGTGACTAACTCCCATAGGATATTTGCAACTATGATGGCTCTCATATTCTTAGCCCATATATCATAATTTTTCCCATCAAAATTTGGTGGCTTCTTCCAACCTTTGTTGTAACCTCCTACCATATTTCTCAAATTTGAGAAAGTTTACTAATGCCTAGATAACCTAGGGCTTAACCAAAGACACCCACAATAAACTTACTAACTTGACTACCTAGAAAAATAGGGCTTTGATACCACTTGTTGGGGGAGGTAGGGGTGAGCAATACAACAAAAAGTCATTGCTGTGATAGGATGGACAGAGCATAAAACACACAGAATATGCATAGAGGCAGCGAATCGTCAGCAAGCCAAAACAGAAAAATATTAACTTTGCATATATTCCATATTTGCTTCTTAATACAAATACTTAGAGGACATGCTCTGTTTACACTACAAAAATAAACGTAAACTAACTTGGACAGATGTCCAATACAAAAGGTGCTACACTCACACCGAAATATGTAAGCTGCTACAATCTTGTAGTTGTGGCTAACAATGTGTTGCGTCTGCTAAAACATTCCCTATGTTGCTGCTGTTACTGATTCTGTGCTAAACATTCTCCACTTCATCTGTTGCTACAGGGTCTTCACTTCAATACAAAAAAATTTGACTTCTTGCTTCCTTTGAACGGTTGCTAAGACATTCCTTTTGTCTTTTCTTGTTTCAAGCTCATGAGAATGAGTGCTTAGTTTCAAATTTCAAATTTACCTAATTTCATTAATTGCTACAGGTATGCTGCGGCTGTTGCAAGCCCAAAAATAAGCACTCCTTGTCAAATTCAATAATACCTACGAAAATTCAATGTTGATGATATACGTTAGGGAAAGCTGATGGTCTTCAACTAACATGGAGTTGACTTGGACAAATCTACTAACTGCAGAATATTATATTCCAACATAGCAGAGTGGTATCATTTGTAGCTTTCATTGTCTTTTTGGTTAGCATCATCTTTCAATTCATTTTAAAATATGATCCTCCTATAAGTTCCTTCACTCTGAGAAGCTTACATACGCTGTGATCATTTTTTGATTTTATGGATCAAAAAGACAATGGTGCTAGTAAAGAAGATACAGTGAGCAAGTCTTTGAGAATTGATCAAAGTTTCACCCCAAGAAATCAACAACACACTTGGCATGAGTATGAATACTGCTCTACTAATCAATCGATTTCAGCTAGTGAAAATGTAATGTAGTATTGTTTAGTCCATGTTGATATGATGTCATGTTCATCTAACAATAGCTCAAGTGATATTTTGATGGAAAACATTAGTTTATAAGTAGGTGGCACAATAGTGATATCAACTAGTAAAGGCTTTTTGTTACAAATTCATTTTCTTAGGATTTTCATAGATAAAGGGCTATAAAACTATTGGATTAGCATCAATTTGAATCAATTTATGCAAGCACATTAATCAGGATAAAGTCTTGTTCTCTACCCTTGTAGAGAATAAAGTTATGTTTGATGTAGTAGGGAAAGAGAGTTCTCATAATTTTGTTAGTGAATAATTTTTTCTTTTACTCTTTTTTCAAGTAGTAAAAGTCATCATAGTTTCTTATGGGTGGAGGGGAGGGGAGGATGAGGGACAAAGAGGGAGAGAGGATAGGATGAGGGACAGAGAGGGGGAGAGGAGGAGAAGGCCAAATTTTGTAATGGGCTTGGAGAAAATATTTTTTTCTTTCAAATATTTAAATTCAAAATTCAACAAGATGCTTTTCTAATGATGCCATGTAGATAAAAATCTATGTTGGAGGGGGCAATTTCTAGCTCCACCCATAAGCAATTGCTGGAAATTTGAGAGCTATAAAGTGGGGACACCTTTTTCGTAGGACAAAATTCCAATTTATCCCATAGTAGCTTATTCCTCATTTCATGGGACTTATCACTCCATAATAATAGATTTGATGCCACTTACGAAACATTGTTTCCTTAGGGTGTCTTACTAAAAATAATTATGCTTATGGTAGAAGACTAGCAAAGTGATCACATGTACATGTATACTTTTTAGGAAGGGATTCATGTTTTTGCAAAATGTTGAGAAAGATGGTGTAATTTGTGCTCCAAATTTTAGGTGCATCTCAAATGTTTTTCATGTTTTTTTAGGATGGAGACATGTTTCTATGGTCATGGATTTTGTTAGTAATATTGCTTTTGGATGAAAAAGATCTATATATTACTTATAAAAAATAATTATAGTATATTCATTAAAAAGTGAGCATAGTGGAATCGCCTCTTGATGCCACACAAAGTGACTAGAGCCTAGGATTCAAAATTATTTGAAAATAATAAAATGGTGTGGAATACGCTTCCTACACACAACTTTGATGAGAGGTATCTACCAAAACAAGAGATCTTATAAAAAAATGCAAAGAAATAATACCATAACAAGATTATGTACATGGGGAAAACCCGTTTGGGAGAAAACCTCCACACACAAAAAAATTGTATTATTCAACAATTATGAGGTTACAACAAAAATATCAAGTTATTCATTTTTATGACTATAACTAACTATCAAATTCTAGAGCAATCTTGGTAGCATAACAACCATACTTGGCTCCAATCCAAACACCCAATGTAATGGAGATACAATACAAGAATCCATAAGTGGTAGACCACAAAGCATGGGTCAAAACCATGACCTAAACATGACACCTAAATTGAGGGCCAAATTCTCAATTTCCTCCTCCATGATGAGTTAGCATGCTAATAATAGTAAATTCTCTTATGTTGTCATAATTCTCAACAATTTAGTCATAATCCACTCATCAATTTGGCTTCTCTAATTTGATTCTATGATCCCTTTCTAAAGATGCTCTATGACACATCATAAATTGTGTCACAAAGTTGGTTAAGATTTGTAATCAACAACATAACTCCCTAACCATCTTGTTCTTATGGATCTTAATATCTTTTATATAATTATGTTTGCCAAAGATGCTCCTACACATCCTTCATGATAGGATATTCTTTTAAAAATCATTATTCACATCATAATGATAAGGAATAAGTATGGTATAATGACCAAGTCATAAGTAAGATGGCCTTTTCCATGTGAGCTCACCAATATTAAATAATAATTTCAAACATTGGAATTGTAAGGTGTATGATACATCCATCCCAACATTTGTCCACTTGTGGCATACCTTGCAAGAGAAAAGTTTAATAACAACACTATGAACTAATTGATAAGGGTTGTGAGGCCCCTAAATCATTGCACCATTTGAACTTCTTTGTATTCACATGCTTCATCAATGCATCTACAACATTAATTAAAATATCAATCTTCTCTAGCATCACCTTCCTGTTTTTTATCATGTCAAGAACACAATGGTATTAAACATCAATTTGTTTCATCCTCACAAGAAATATTAGGTTTTTTTCTAAACATATAACACTCTTACTATCATAAATAACTTTTCTAGATTCTTGAATCAATACCAAATCTAAACACATTCTTTATAGGCATAAGTCATTGCCATGTACTTAACCTCTATAGTGGACAAAGTGACCTCAATCTACAACTTGCTCATTCAACTAATATCAACACCATATAAATTGAAAAAATAAACACCGGTGAAGCTTCTAGTGTTGCATTAGCTACCAATCTAATCCATAAATCTATGAATATCTCTTGAGTAATTTTCATTTCTAGAACCATTGTGATAAAAAAAGATAGAATACTAAAATATATCACATAAATATTTAAAGATACTCTTGATCACATCTCAATGATCATGTCCAATATTATCCATGAAACAACTAAGGACTCCCACTACTTGGCCAATGTCTAGTTTTGTATTGACCATAACATACATCAAACTCCTAATAGTATTAGCATAAGGTACTAAATCATGTCCTTCATGTCACTAGGTGTAGACAAACAATGCTCTATGGATAAATTTATCCCAATCTACATAGGAACACTCAAAGACATATACATCATGTTGAATCAACACTACCTTCACATACTTGCTATAGCCCAAACAATGTACTTTGTGTGCTTTATCACTTTTTATTTTCATGCCTAAAATGTAGTAAAATCATCAAGTGAAGGCACATCAAATCTAGAATCAAGTGCATCTCTAGTGGCATAAAATATAGAAATAAAAAAATTGAATAATCATGACTAAGCTTGGAAATGATGGAAATAATCAACTAAGTGTCCTCTTTCTAAATACTACACTATGTCAATTGTAATCGAAGAGACTTGAGTTTGGTGAAAAATTCTTGGATGTTGTCAAAATCTCTAAGAGTCAATCGATAAGATCATTCTCCAATTGAAATCCTCTCAAAGTTTCTTACTTCCCAAACAAGGACTCCACCTATTTGAAATATAGTTCTTGTAGAAACACCCTTAGTGAGCACCATAGTCATGGAAAAACATCTAGTAGTTGACAACAATCCATGTCATCTTAAAAAAGAAAGATATTTTATTTCTTATCATATGTGTTTGTTTTTTTATTATATAAGCAACATTTACAGGGTGTTGTACCCTTTATAAGGAGAGCCCATAGGGCCTAAAAGGAACTAGTTCAAAACATTATCAAAAATTCTATAACCAAAAACAATAGAGATAGGACATAGACACAACACATTAACAATAGGAAATTAGCACCACCCAAACCATAACACTAACTATTGACATTTTCCCATTTTTGGACCAGGAAATTCAAAACATCATCCCCAATCTAGTTGGGTCCTTCTCCTTCAGAATTATTATCCACTTCCTCCTTGATGTCATTTGACAGAGTGACAACAAATCTATGAATCATTTTAATAGTGAACCAAGGCAGAAAAATGAATTTACACTCCAGTTTAGCAACCTATTCCTACAACACATTGGGCTCCTCGTTCTTGCCAAACATTAGTTTATGAGCAGGTGGCATGAGAGAGATATCAGCTAGCAAAGGATTTTTGTTACAAATCGGGATAAAGTCTTGTTCTCTAGCCTTGTAGAGAATATTGTAATCTTTGATGTAGTAGGGAAAGATGATTCTCATTTTGTTAGCTGATATTTTAACTCTATTTTTTCCTAAGTAGTAAAAGTCACTATGGTCTCTTAGGTGTAGGGGAGGGTTCAAATTTTTTTAATGGGGTTGGTGAGAAAATATTTTTTCCCTCTAAACATTTATCTAAAATTCACAAGGATAAAAAACTATATGTTGGAGGGGGGAATTTCTACCTCCACCCATAATCAATTGCTGGAAATTTGAGAGCTATAAAATAGGGACACCTATTTCTTAGGACTAGATTCCAATTTATCCCATAGTAGCTTATTCTTCATTTCATAGGACCTATCACTCCATAGACACCACTTACAAAACATTGTTTCCTTAGTGCGTCTTACTAAAAAAATTATGCTTATGGTAGAATACTACTACAAAGGGATCACGTGTACGTGCATGCTTTTTAGGAAGGGATTCCTATTTTTGCAAAATGTTGAGATAGATGGTGGAATGTACGCTCAAAATTTTAGGTGCATCTCATATGTTTTTCATGTTTTGTTTGGATGGAGACATGTTTCTATTGTCATGGTTTTTGTTAGCAATATTATTTTTGGATGTAAAAGATGTATATATTACATATAAAAAATAATTATTGTATATTCGTTAAAAAGCACAAACATAGTGGAATAACTTTTTGATGCCACAAAAAGTGACTAGAGCCTAGGATTCAAAGTATTTGAAAATAATAAAATGGTGTGGAATACACTTTTTACAAAAAAAATTGATGGGAGGTATCTACAAAATACCATAACAAGATGATGTATGTGAGGAAAACCTTTTTGGGAGAAAGCCCCCACTACAAAATAAAACCTATTATATTATTTAACAACTATGATGTTACAATAAATTTTTTAGGCTATGTCTTTTCAAGACTATCAATAATTCAAATTCTAGAGCAATTTTGGTAGCATAACAATGATACTTGGCTCCAATCCAAACACCCAATATAATGGAGATATAATACAAGAATCCATGAGTGGTAGACCATAACGCATGGGTCAAAACCATGACTCAAACATGGTGCCTAAATTTAGGATCAAATTTCCAATTATCCTCTCCATGATGAGTCAACACACACATAATAGTAAATGCTCTTATGTTGTCATAATGCTCAATAATTTTGACATAATCCATTTGTCAAATTGGGTGCTCTATTTTGATTCTATAATCCCCCTCCAAAGATACTCTATGACACATAAAATGTGTCATAAATTTGGTCAAGATTCATAATCAACAAGGTAACTCCCCAACCAACACGCTCTTATGCATCTTAATATCTCTTATAGCATTATATTTGTCAAAGATGCTCTTACACATCCTTCATGATGAGATATTCTTTTACACACAATTATTCACATCATAATAATAAGGCATAAATATGGCATAATGGAAAAGTCATTAATGAGATGCCCTTTTTCATCTAAGCTCACAAATAATAAAAATAATGTTAAATAATTAATTTCAAACATTAAAATTGTAAGGTGTATGATACATCCATCCCAACATTGATCCACTTGTCACATACCTTGCAAGAGAAAAGTGGAATATACAACACTATCATCTAATTAGGAAGGGTTGTGAGGCCCCTAAACTCATTTCACCATTTTAACTTCTCTGTAATCACATGCTTCATCAATGCATCTACAACATTCATTAATTATCAACCTTCTCTAGCATCACCTTTCCGTCCTTTATCATGTCAAGAATAAAATGGTACTAAACATCAATTTGTTTCGTCCTCATAGTAAAAATTAAGTTTTTTTTTATAAACATATGACACTCTTGCTATCATAAATAATTTTGCTAGATTCTTGACTTAATGTCATATATAAGTACAATCTCTTAAGCCATATGGATTCTTTATAGGTATAAGTAGTTGTTGCGTACTTCACCTCTATATTGGACAAAGTGTCTAGAATCTACCACTTTCTCATACAACTAATATCACAACCATATTTAAATTGAAAACATAACCATTGGTGAAGCTTCTAGTGTTGACATCAATTGCCAATCTAATCCACAAATCTCCATCAATGTCATGTCCATTCTTTTTGCAACTCCATTTTTTTGAGGGGTATATGGAGTTGTCTTGTGCCTTTCAACTCTATGCTCTTTACATAATCTATCAAAAAATTTCTAAACAATTTTTTCTTTTATCATTTTTAGTTTTCAAAACCTTAATATTTCTACCAATCTAATTTTTTACAAGGGCTCTATCTCCTTAAAAGGATTAAACACTTTAAATTTGTTTCTAATAAAATACTCCCATGTCCTAAAATAATCATCTATAAAAGATACATAGTGTACACAGACTTAGAAATAGAAAGGACATTTATAAGACCAAATACATCAAAATGAATTAAATCTAACATCGTAGCATGTTTGTGAGAACTTGAGTATAACTAAATATATTTTATTTACCATATATCCAATGTTTATAGCAATCAAACTCAAGAGAACAATCAATTAACACCTCTTCCATATTTCTATTTTTTAAGGCCTTGAGACCCTTTTCATTATGTGGTGTTAGAATCTATGATTAGATTTGTAACCAAAATCTAATGCTATAAAATATATTAAGTCAAATTAAATGAAGATTAAATTATAAAAAATAGTCAAGTCTAGGAAATTAAACACAATGCAAGGTTTATTTAATTAGAATCTAGTGCTATGAAATAAATTAAATTAGCTTAAATTTAAACTAAATTATGAAAAATACTTAAGTCTACAAAACATTGAAAGAGCTCACAATGATTGGTTCATTTTCTTTAGGAAGGAAAGAAAGATACAAATATATACCTAGCCTTATAGTTCCCAAATCCAACAAGGATGAGGATATGATATAAAACTAAAAAGCTAGGGATTGCTTACCCAAGTTTCCAAATTTGTGAGGATGAAAAAGAGAATTCTATGAATGTGCAACTCATTATCCTATTCTATTTGAGTAATTAAAAATAAGTTACTTAAATGAATTTAAATAACATGTGCAATATTATACTTAGGATTAAAACTATCCCAAAGTAATAAATATTATGTACTAAAAAATGGTCCATTCGTTAGTTCCACAACATTATGTTCTTTGCAAGTTCTTGCTTAAGTACACAAGAAACATTCCCATTGGAAGTGGAAACAACACTTCTCTTTGCTACTAGTTCTGATGACGAAAGTGTAGATTCTACAAGAATAAAAGAACTGTATCATTGAATAATACATGCATCTAGTTGAAATAGAGTTCCCACAAAAACACCCTTAGTGAGCATCATAGTGATGGAAAAACATCTAGTAGCTAATAACAATCTACAACATCTAAAGAAATATAGAAAATATTTTATTTCTTATAATATGTGGTTGTTGTTCTATGATGTCCCTTTTCAATAATTTATGAATTCTACTAATTTTTGAGATTCATATCCATGTAATACTTATGAAATATCAACAACATTTAATACCAAGCCTTACTAGTGAAACTCTTACAAATAATGATAAACATCTCACACAAAAATCAACCACTAATCGAACTACAAATAACTAACTATAAATTATTCTCAAATAATAGCACTATATATAGATGCGAGAAGATTAATGACTAAACCCTAACCAAAACATATGTAGATACTAAAAGTTAATATGTATGTCACCATAAATTGTTGAATAATTAATACTGCACAACAAAAATCACATTAATATTATGGAACAAAAGACTTGTAGAAACATAAAAATATTGGAATGACAACACTTTATTTGATAAAAAATTAAGAAATCTTATGTTGGTACACAATATTATAAATACTTATCCTAAGGATAGAGTACTCCAATGAAGACATTCTAGCAATGACACTATAGCAATATTGTAGTGGTTGCAGACACCTAAAATTGACTAATGCATTTTCATCATTATCCTTATCATTTCTTCTATCTATATTAATTAAATAATTTCTAATTATTTAATTAATTCATCACTTATCAGTTTCCCTCCAACTTTATTTAAAATTAAAATTCAATTTATTTTTGGTCCTCTATAATTAAATAATTTTTAAAAATTATTTAATTAGCTAACACTTCTCTTTTAAATAAATTAAAAATAATTTATTTAGATTACATATTTTCTTCTAAAATAAATAAATTACTATTTATTTATTTTTACAACTATCATTTTGAATTAAATAAATTTGGGTCTTCTAATCTTTCCCTCCATAAATTCAAATTTGGGCCTTACCCTATCTTGAATTTTCATGTGGACATTGATCTTGCAAATCAATCTCCACCATTGATCAAATGTCAACTGAAGCATATAAATAAGAAACTTCCATTTAATTCAAACCTCCTATCACTCTTGTTATCAAATCACTCTAGAACTTTGATCTCTCAAACAATAACAAGCATTATTGTTGTCATTTATCAAGCATTGGTAGTATTTATCTTTGGGTATTTTAGCATTTATCATTATCATTACAGCATATGATCATTATTGTTCTTTGATTGTTCATTACTTTGAAAAGAAACAAACAGTGAAGCAAATCAAGATCTTAGCTATGAGGACTTTGCTTGTTATCTAAATTCTATATTATGAGTCAAGATCTTGAACTTTATTGCATGATTATGAGAGTGAAGTTTTGTTATTGTTATTTTTTATACACATTTTCATCATCCACATTTTGGCATGCCTAATGGGATCCACTAAAAGGAAAGTAGAGTGTAGAAACGACCTTCCTAATGCAAATAAAATAGGAGAGGGTTGCACAAATTTTCTTGCAAATTTTCAACACTTACAATTTCATTTAAGATTACACTTACATTTAGTTATTTTCATATTTAAGCAATAAACCATAAGACACAAATTAATGTGGGAAAACCCTATAGAGAAAAAATGCACACACCAAAGCACAAATAAATTGTATTACAATTAGAAGTAATTATAATACAACTTCTAGAGTCAATGCTCTTACAGGTGTTACTATACTGTGATACAAAGTCTAGATTGAATTTGGTAACATAATGACATCTCCAAATTTACAATATATTCTCACACAATACACTAAGGCATTAACATATTTATTACACTCATACATGGGCACCCAAGATTTCCATGTGCCACTCCCATAGTCTCCGCATGCATGCAAACTGAAATTGACAATATGCATAAGTCCCATGTGACTTAAAAAGCAAGCAACTCAACATGCAACCACATGCAAGGCATAAAAATCCCTAAAAGTAAGTAACCTCATATGCAAGGCATCCCCATTAGAGAGAATATAGCTCCACTGCCAAAATAGAACTTATCTTTGACTCCTAGTCACTCCCAATGACAACTTAGTCTTTGTTTAGCAGGATTCCTTTGTGAGCATGAGTTAACTCCTCAAATCAATGACACATGGAATCATGCCATACTTCCTTGAAGAAAATACAATGCATAATGCTACATTGAGCACCTAAGTGACAAGTTTCACACTCAGTTGCTTTCCATTCTTCAAAGAAGGAATGTGCTCACAAGAACTTCCAGAATGCCACATGTCAGGCCATGACACACATTTAAGAGGTAAAAAATTATTTGTCTTCCTAAAGGAGATCCCATGTGATAAGTGTCACCTTTTCACCCTTTTCACATTGCATGTAGGAAGTCAACTCATCGCTGGGTCCCACAAAGTGCCTTAGCAACTTGGAAACTTATGTTTTTGCATTTAATAAATTAAATCAACAACATATGGGAAAATAAATTAACTATTTCAACATGAGACTCTCTAAGGTTGAGATACCTTAATCCCAACACCCATGTCCTAGATTTAACAAGAAATTTGGCAAGATTTGTTTTCTTTGAAGTTATAGGTCAAAGTTTTGCTTTCAACTAAAAGATTACACTTTTGGGCCAACACATACCACATTTTGTATATATCAAATAAATTTTATCATGCAAAGAATTTGTTTTTCTATCGACATGGAAGATCTGAAATTTTGGTCAATTCTATTGTGCTTATGTTCATATTTGTAGCACTTTTGGTATGACTTATGAGGCTTCTAGTTAATTGAAGTATTCTATAAATCATTTGATAACTAGTGTTGCACTTTTAGTTACTGTTGAACCACTTTTGGTCTTTGTCGCTATGCTTTAAAAGGTGGTTGTCATTATGCCTTTGGTCATATTTGTAGTGCTTCTGGTTTTTGTTGTTACATATTTGAGAAATATCTAGGGTTCAATTTCAAATTTGAGGGAATTTGATTTTCCTCACACCTAACCTCATATCTGATATCTAGCTAACCCAAAATCTAGGATTTTATTGTCTTGATATCCTTTGTTAGCGATTTTTGTGTGTAAAAAATTAGATCTTCGAGGGAATTGAAATGATTACAAAAACAAGTGGGTTTGGAGCTCTTCATCGAATTGGAATTTCAAAATTAGCGCTGGACTCTGAGTTCATTCATCCTAATTACCTTGTCACTCTTAATTTTGCAAAACTTGCTAAAATAGTGTAATGTCCCCTTTCTAGCCAGTGGTTTGGGAGGTTGAGATTAGCGTATGACTATGGTTCCCGTAGGCTGCAAGATGTTTAGGGGACCCATTTGGGGAGATTCAGGCTCTTCAGTAGGCTTGATATTTCATTCTGAATTATTTAGCTTAGTGATCTAGAGTTTAGTTGGTCATTCAAAGGCATTTAAGGAGTTGACTATTAATACTTGCTATTTATAGTAAGTAATATCAGGCTCAGTGATGGCACACCTACAATTGGTAATGGTGACAAGACACTCTCAAGAGATTATTTCTAGACTTTTTCCAAGAGTTATTGAATTATTAAGTCACATTACTTTAATGATATTCTACTATTAAAGTGACTTATTAATTTAATGTTATAAAGTTACTTTGACAATTTACTTTATAACTTTGCCATTATTGAAGTAATAAAGTGACTTTATTAATAAAATACATTTTAAGTAACTTTATTAATATTTAAGTGAAGAGGGATGCTTTCCAAGACAAGATACATATTAATTTATTGTGCAAGCCAAAGTTGGAATGGGATTTTGAGGAAGCATTATTAATATTTTATTATTAAAAGAAGAAAAAACCTAACTTAGGCGTGGGATTTGGAGAAAGCATAAATAGGAAAAGAACATCATTTTCTTCATCCAAGATATTATTTACAAAAATAATGGTTGAGCAATACATTGTCAAGTTTGAATCTTCAAGCTGATCAAAGGATGAAAACCCTCGATTAGGATGGGATCTATAGGCATGAAAGAGTGTCCAAGGATTCTATATTGAATGGTCTCGACCAAAGGTCATTATCAAATCATCTCACAAACTTAAGAAGTAGATTTATTCAACATTTTTAGTTTTACCATTAGCAAATTTAAAAATAAGTTGGAGGACAAATAAAGCAATCGTAAATTCTCATAACTAGCACATAGGAGTTTTAATTCTTCCATTTCTTACCTAGCACATTGGAAATCATCAATAATTAGTCATTCTTGATCAAATCTCCATTCCCAATAAGGTTTTATAGGTTTGCATTGATAGGAGTGTTTCAAACAATAGAGAACACCTTCAAATTGGCATGTGTGGGTTTCCTATGTAGGCCGTACCAACCAACATAAGTTTTGAGGGTTAATAAATTCATATTTGTTCATTTGTGAACAACCATTGATCACATTAGAGGTGTCTTGAGTTAAGGAGCAGATTAGAATAAAAAATAAAGTGAACAAGAGGCATCCCCAAGTGTGGCATCCTTGCTTCAGATTGTCATGATTGCCATGTAAAAATTCAAGTTTTAGAATTTTACATTCTAGCTTATAGGTATGTTCTAATTATGTTTCAAATCAATAAAGAATAACTGGGTCATCTTTCATTTATGCAATTTCCTTCTTGTTTAAGTATTTTGTAATTTCTTTCAATTTTTGGCACCATTTCCAACACCCAAAAACAAAAAAATATAATACATTCAAAACTCAAAAAATCAGTTTGAAACCCCAAGGGGACATCATAGTGGTATGAGAGCACAAAATATCCTACCATCTTGTGTGGATAATTCATGAGTCAGAAGGAACAAACTTATCACAGTGGTTCATGGTTGTGGCAACCTTCGTAGCTACCAGAGGGTGAAACTATTTTAGGGGTTTTAGGTATCCATAATTCTCCAGAGATACCAAGGAGTCTATGTAGTGATAGTGAAAGCATTGCAGGTGCAATGAAAGATAGAGATAAAGGGCATGTTGGTTCCATTAGCCCAAATGCCAAGAGAGGGTGAAAATTTGATACTATGATGGATATATTGGCCAAGTTCTTGCACAAGATGAACTAGGTTCCTACTTCTGGTCATACGAAACATCTTGATAATCCTGATAGTTCTAATACACAACCTAAAGATAGGCCAAGGGTTTCACTCAACTCCACATCTAGGCCCTTGTAGCCTACCTTTACATGTAGTGTTGAGGCTCAAGTTCATTAGGAATAGCCTCCTGAGTAGCCAATGACCATGGTCGATGAGGTTAGGGCTAGCCATATAGAGTATTTTTCACTTCATCCCAACATTAGGAACATGTTGACATTTGACTAGTTCCTAAACCAGAGGAGACATAAGGCAGTGGTAGATGACAATCTAGAGACTAGAGCACGATAGGGTACCAGAGATCTCTAGCAGCTAGTTCAAGCAAAATTACATTAAGCATTTTGATGGT
>VDFB02324515.1:0-19403 GCA_007258455.2 Sequoia sempervirens | reverse complement strand
TTACAACATCTGTTAAACAATAACCATATTGACACCATATGCATATACGACAATACATGTAATTATACAGATATAAAATGTTACATATTTCAATAGATACCACATAACGTAACCAACTATTACAAGTGACAAATCTTGAATACATACAAGGCCTGAATATACATCACATCCCAAGTGACAATAAAATACAATTTACTGAAGATACATCTCAATCACTACATATCCAAATTACATCGAAGTCACCCCATTACACGTGGGAGACGATACATCAATAAAAACATTAAAACATTACAACTGAAATATATACAACTATCTGGTACATAAGAATAACTGGATCACCAACATCTTCAAAAAGCCCTGCAACAAAAATACACCTGCAATAGAAAGGGAAACCCAACGGGGTGCGAAGCACGTTCCTCCCAACCACCCCCGTGCTGAGAGTAGGCAAGGAAGGGTCCCCGACCAAGTACGCCTAACAACAGCAAATCTAACTCCAAGAAGATAACTCAACACCAAAGACCACATAGAAACACGACACTGGCAAATCCAAGGGGCACAACAAACCACTGAAGAACATAACAACCAGACACGATCACAACCTCAATGAACTCAAGACACAAAGTCGAAACTCAATACATAATATCAATTATTACATCCAACCATGTCCAAAGACAAATCAATAAAACACTTCCAGAGGACTTCAGTAACTCAACATAAACAAAATGTTAGACGAGAGTGTCATCGCATGGTTTCACATGGATTCTCCAGACAACCTATTACAAGGTGCCGCCTCCATCTCTACATGGATTCTCCAGACATCCAAGTTAAGGTGCCGCTTCCATCTATGGTTCTCCAGACGGCCTATCTCAAGGCGCCGCTCCATAGGGTCACTCATGCGGAGTCATTGACCTCTCATGAGGACAAGGTAATGACCTTGCCAACCACGGCCTTCTCAATCCCCTTTAGTCTGTGATAGCACTAACAGGCGGACGAGGTTTCACAATTATCTTATTAGTGTTTAATCCCCACCCGTGGTTTATTACTTAAGTTATCACTGATTAAACTAACTCTACGTGGGTTACCCTGACAGCCCCTTTGTGCGTCGGCCCCCACTAGAGCCACTCTCTCTAGACACTCTAGCACAAGAATATCCAACTCACAGAATTGTATCAACAAGGAAAACTGAACCATACCAATAATTCATCTGCGAGGCTTAATCATCTCGCCCACAATCACGTGCATATCATTCACACAGTTGCACAATCCCAATATACATTAACCAAAGCCAAAACATAAAATCAACCATCAAATAACAAATTCAAATACAACTCACAGTATCCCTGCCCCTGGAAGTTCTAAACACTATTTAGGTTCCTATAACCGGAAAGGTTAACTCTAGGATTTCCATATGAACTAAACTCAAGTTTAAGAGAATCCAATTAAATCAAAATGCATAATCTCGAGAGTAACCAAAGAATAAACAACGCCATAATATAGTTAACCACGAACAACAAATTTCATCAAATAAATAAATCCACTATTTCAAGAACAAATAACTAAATCAAACATGTCGTTTACTTCTAATTTTCCCAATAAGACTATATCATTGCATATTAGTCAATATTATTTCATTAATTCAAAATCTCAACACCTTAAATTCTTAAAATGCATATATATAGAAATATATATATATATATATACCATTTATTTCATATCGCATCAAACAAAACACATAATAACAGAAATTGCCTAAATATTACACAAAAAATTTACAAACTCACATGAATAAAAATACATATATTAAAATAATATTTATTTAAAGACATTAAATAAATATCATTATACAACAACATATACTAAATAAGTGTGATTTTCTTTTAAAATTATAAATCAAATATATATAAAAAAAATCTCTTAATACATATATATATATATATATTTATACTAAATAATATATATTAGATATATATTAAATAGTATATATATATATATATTAATATTTACATATAACTTCAAAATCAAATCAAATTACAATTAAATATAAAAACGAGTTTTTAAAAAAAAATAAAAAATAAAAATAAAACAAAGACACGGTACAGGCGGAGCCCACTCGGCCTGTGGTACACAGTACCACAGCCGGTGGCAGGGCCGCGGTACGCAGCCCTGTCGGCTGCGCCCAGCAGCCTTGGCTGCTGTCCGCGGCCGACGGTGGCTGCGTACAGCCAGCCCTCGTGGGCCGTGGGGGTACGGCCTCGGCCGACCCCCGCCCCACAATTTTAATATATATATATATTTTTTTTAAAACTAAATTTTCATATAATTTAATTTAATTAAAATTTCATTTTTCAAAAAGAAACATAAAAATATGGAATTCGAAACACGAAATTTATTATAATTTATTTATTACAAATTTAAACCAATACAGGCACGGAAACAGAGAACACATGATCACAAATTTTTCACAGAATAATATATTTGTTTGCATAAAACATAATTATATATTATATATATATAAATATATATATATAAAATCAAAGCATAAACATGTATATATGTGAATAAGCCATTCAACAGAGGGCAATATCTAAAAATTGTTTTCTTTTCTCAAATATATTGAAGAAGCAATTAGACTTATAAATTTCAATCCATAGAATAATAGTTTTCTTTTTCAACACAATTATCTCAACAACTACGTTTTATAACGAAGAAATTCAGAGGATTTTGCTATAGTTTTCCTTTCAAAAACTACGGGTTTTCAAATCATAATCGATAGATTTTTCCCTACTAATACAGATCTACATGCAAACTCAACCTTCAATCTAAAACGATTTTTATTTAAAATAATAATTTTTCCTACTAAATTAAAGAGTTTCAGAATAGATTATCTAATGTTTTCAACAGAAAAATCAAGGGTTTCATTCGAATAAATTTTCAAATCACAAATCTTCCTTCTATAAGTTTTTCCATACACAGCTAACAGATATATCAAAGCACAACAAAATAATAATAAATAGCAAAGGAATACCCGGAGTCCTTCGTCTGAAGAAGAATCTCTTCTGTAACCTTTCGAACTCCTCCTACAGATCCTTCTCGATCCCTCCTGGAGCTCCCTTTTTTCGAATCTACCTATCTTCAAATCAATTATTTTTCTCTCCAAGTTTACAATCCAAAAATTCTTTTTTTTTTTTTTATCTTCCTTTTCGTAGATCCAAAAACAACAGAGTAGAGGTTCTGTGTGTGTGTATAATCTTCTCTTGAAACAAAATAATAAATCAGAAATAAAATTCCATAAAGCACATCTGCTTTCTTTTCACAAAAAGCCCCCTTCCTATTGGTCCTTTTCAGCTTTTAAAAGCACAAATTTATCTACAGTTTTAATTGAAATAATTTATTTAAATTTAGATATTATCTATGCTAATTTTAATATTAATAAAAGATATTATTTAATTATCTTCAACAATATTTATTTAAATTAATTATTGTCACATTATTAATTAAAGATAATTATTTACTCTTTTAAATAAATTAAATCACCTTTTTAATTTATAATATATTTAAATTTAATATTCAACTAACACACAATTAAATCAACCAACTAAACAACTTTAATCCATCATCTTATAAAATAACGTTAATTAAATAAACATGAACCATAAATCAACTGAATACCTCAACACTTACACTACACAAACAACAAGAATGAAAACCTCAGTCATAACACGACTCACAACAGACGACGACTTGGGACGGGGACGCTTCCAAACCTACTCCCTTTTTCAACAATTTTACCCGTTGGGCTAGTTTATCGCTCGCCCTGTCCTGCCGAGGCAGGTGGAATCGAGACTTATTCCTGCAATCCTGCATCCAAGCAAACGTCAAACAGCACATGCATACATATATATATATAAAATCAACATCCTACCGTGAGAAAGAATCGCAGTGTAGCAGGGCACTCGTGAACGAGTGATGCTACCCTGTCCTCTCACCTAATCTACTCTAACAATTACAATGTCAATAGTAACATTTCCAATCCAAATAGATCATAAGATAACATTATACTAAACTACTGCATCATAACTAATTACTAACCATTGCATTATAAATTAACACAGAATTCAAATCACATGATCATAGAATTATCACATTGACATATAAAACATTCGAGAGAAAGCATTACCTAATAAAATAATCCAAACCCTACATATAGAGTATCATAAATCACAATAAGAATATCAATTGTAGCAATCAATTAACTACATAACCACACACACCAAAATGATGAATCAGTCACCAACACAATCCAGTATCACACTAACATATAAAGCAAACAATAGTAATAAATAGTATCGAAAACATAGGGGTATTACATTTATGGTATCATCATTAAATTTTTGTGGTGGTTTCATATGTGGATCTGCAACTTGATGATGACTCTCATCCTTGGGAGGAGTAATTATTTTAGGCAAAAATTGCCTTTTTGGGACAACAATCTCCATGTCTCGTGCCTTCTTCATTGCGTCGTACAATGAAGGTGGATCAAAAGCCTTGATCCATCCACATAAGGGTTATAAAAGATCCTAATTGAAAAGTACCACCAATTTCCTCTCTGATATACCAATGACCATCACTAATAATCGTTGGAACTCTAAGATATAGGCCTCCAGTGACCCAAATTGCTTAAGCTCTGTAAGTTCTCAAAAGAAAACGTTTGGATCTCTCCTATCAAATAATTTAATATTTTGTTAGTGAACTCATCATAATATATGATTGACCTATGTACCAATGTCACTAATCTATGGTACCACCACTCATGAGCTATGCCATCCAGATGTAGCATGGAAAACTCGATTGCCTCTTCCTTAGGCATGGGCCTCAAGGAAAGGAAGTTATCTGATTTTTGAACCCAGGCACACAATGTACAACGATGGCCACCATCAAAATGCTTAATGTAATTTTGCTTGAACTAGCTGCTAGAGATCTCTAGTACCCTATCGTGCTCTAGTCTCTAGATTGTCATCTAACACTGCCTTACATCTCCTCTAGGTTAGGAACTAGTCAAATGTCAACATGTTCCTAATGTTGGGACGGAGTGAAAAATACTCTGTATGGCTGGCCCTAACCTCATCTACCATGGTCATTGGCTACTCAGGAGGCTGTTCCTAATGAACTTGAGCCTCAACACTACATGTAAAGGTAGGCTACAAGGGCCTAGATGTGGAGTTGAGTGAAACCCTTGGCCTATCTTTAGGTTGTGTATTAGAACTATCAGGATTATCAAGATGTGTTGTATGACCAAGAGTAGGAACCTAGTTCGTCTTGTGCAAGAACTCAGCCAATATATCCATCATAGTATCAAATTTTCACCCTCTATTGGCATTTGGGCTAATGGAACCAACATGCCCTTTATCTCTATCTTTCATTGCACTTGCAATGCTTTCACTATCACTGGATAGACTCCTTGGTATCTCTGGAGAACTATGGATACCTAAAACCCCTAAAATAGTTTCACCCTTTAGTAGCTACGGAGGTTGCCATGACCATGAACCACTGTGATAAGTTTGTTCCTTCTCACTCATGAATTAGCCACACAGGATGGTAGGATATTTTGTGCTCTCATACCACTATGATGTCCCCTTGGGGTTTCAAACTGATTTTTTGAGTTTTGAATGTATCATATTTTTTTGTTTTTGGGTGTTGGAAATGGTGCCAAAAATTGAAAGAAATTACAAAATACTTAAACAAGAAGGAAATTGCATAAATGAAAGTTGACCCAATTATTCTTTATTGATTTGAAACATAATTAGAACATACCTATAAGCTAGAATGTAAAAGTCTAAAACTTGAATTTTTACATGGCAATCATGACAATCCGATGCAAGGATGCCACACTTGGGGATGCTTCTTGTTCACTTTATTTTTTATTCTAATCTGCTTCTTAACCCAAGATGCCTCTAATGTGATCAATGATTGTTCACAAATGAAAAAATATGAATTTATTAACCCTCAAAACTTATGTTGGTTGGTACGGCCTACATAGGAAACCCACACATGCCAATTTGAAGGTGTTCTCTACTATTTGAAACACTCCTATCAATGCAAACCTATAAAACCTTATTGGGAATGGATATTTGATCAAGAATGACCTATTATTGATGATCTCCAATGTGCTAGGTAAGAAATGGAAGAATTCAAACTCCTATTTGCTAGTTATGAGAATTTACAGCTGCTTTATTTGTCCTCCAACTTATTTTCAAATTTGCTAATGGTAAAACTGAAAATGTTGAATAAATCTACTTCTTAAGTTTGTGAGATGCTTTGATAATGACCTTTGGTCAAGACCATTCAATCTAGAATCCTTGGACACTCTTTCATGCCTATAGATCCCATCCTAATTGAGGGTTTTCATCCTTTGATCAGCTTGAAGATTCAAACTTGAAAACCTATTACTCAACCATTATTTTTGTAAATAATATCTTGGATGAAGAAAATGATGTTCTTTTCTCTCTTTATGCTTTCTCCAAATCCCATGCCTAAGTTAGGGTTTTTCTTCTTTTAATAATAAAATATTAATATTGCTTCCTCAAAATCCCATGCCAACTTTGGCTTGCATAATAAATTAATATGTATCTTGTCTTGGAATGCATCCCTCTTCACTTAAATATTAATAAAGTTACTTAAAATGTATTTTATTAATAAAGTCACTTTATTACTTCAATAATGGCAAAGTTATAAAGTACATTATCAAAGTAACTTTATAACATTAAATTAATAAGTCACTTTAATAGTAGAATATCATTAAAGTAACGTGACTTAATAATTCAATAACTCTTGGAAAAAGTCTGGAAATAATCTCTTGAGAGTGTCTTGTCACCATTACCAACTATAGGTGTGCCATCACTGAGCCTAATATTACTTACTATAAATAGCAAGTATTAATGGTCAACTCCTTAAATGCCTTTGAATGACCAACTGAACTCTAGATCACTAAGCTAAATAATTCAGAATGAAATATCAAGCCTACTGAAGAGCCTGAATCTCCCCAAATGGGTCCCCTAAACATCTTGCAACCTACAAGAACCATAGTCATAGGCTAATCTCAACCTCCCAAATCACTGGCTACAAAGGGGGCATTACACTATTTTAGTAAGTTTTGCAAAATTAAGAGTGATAAGGTAATTAGGATGAATGAACTCAGAGTCAAGCACTAATTTTGAAATTCCAATTCGATGAAGAGCTCCAAACCCACTTGTTTTTGTAATCATTTCAATTCCCTTGAAGATCTAATTTTTTACACACAAAAATTGCTAACAAAGGATATCAAGACAATAAAATCTCAGTTTTGGGGTTAGCTAGATATCAGATATGAGGTTAGGTGTGAGGAAAATCAAATTCCCTCAAATTTGAAATTGAACCCTAGATATTGCCCAAATATGTAACAACAAAAACTAGAAGCACTACAAATCTGACCAAAGGCATAATGACAACCACCTTTTAAAGCATAGTGACAAAGACCAAAAGTGGTTCAACAGTAACTAAAAGTGTAACACTAGTTATCAGATAATTTATAGAAAACTTCAATTAACTAGAAGCCTCATAAGTCATACCAAAAGTGCTACAAATATGAACATAAGCACAATAGAATTGACCAAAAGTTTAGATCTTCCATGTCGATAGAAAAAAAAATCTTTGCATGATAAAATTTATTTGATATATACCAAATGTGGTATGTGTTGACCCAAAAGTGTTATCTTTCAGTTGAAAGCAAAACTTTGACCTATAACTTCAAAGAAACACAAATATTGCAAAATTCCTTGTTAAATCTAGCACATGGGTGTTGGGATTAAGGTATCTCAACCTTAGAGAGTCTCATGTTGAAATAGTTAATTTATTTTCCCATATGTTGTTGATTTAATTTATTAAATGCAAAAACATAAGTTTGTGAGACATGCAAAATTTACATTATGCATTTGATCAGATTCATTTATCAACCGAACTAGATGTTGCATTAGGTCCATTCATCACCTTTAATCCATTCATTAAATAATCTCATTTATCAAATAAACATTATCATTCAACCTTCATCATCCATTTAATTAAATAAATCAGGAATCCATTTAAATCAAATCCTAAATCACTTTCCAACCTTTTCTGATTTAAATAAATCAATTATCAAAGTCCAAAATGTCAACTCATCTAATCAACATTAATCAGCATAATCATCATCTAATCCTAATCTAATACTAATCACATCCCACTTGCATTATCTAGACCTAGCCACTTGCACAATAAATCAATTTTATTGATTTATTAAAACCTCATTTTCTCTCAACATGACAAGTCAAACAGGGCATTTATTGCTCTTCTTTCTTGTCCCCCTCTCAAAATTTATTGCAAATTTGAATTCAAAATTTCCCCCTCTTGGGCACTCTTCCCAAATCTTGCACACACATTAACTAATCACATGATGACAAGTGTCCTCAATTCATTGGCTTGTTTTTGATCCCACATTGGTCCCTCTTCAACATTCAACATTTTGAAAATCTTTAAATACAAGCATCATCCTCAAGCAAATCCTTCACAATTTATGCAAGGTTACTCTCTTCATTTGAGATTTGATCTTGTTCACATCACTCCACCATCTTCATTGCATTTTCAATTTGAGCTTTGATCAAGGATTGGGAAAGGGTCACTAGCACATGTGACACCAATCCAACTATGGAATAGGTAATTTGGTTTTGTTTTCATAATGCTTTGGTCTTTCTAGTATCATTTGTTGCATTTGGAAATATTCCTAAGGTATTTCATAGAGGCATTTTAATAGAGTTTGCATAACACTAACCCCTATATGAGTTTAGTTTTTGCAGATTTTAATGGATGCCTTTTCCAAGTTGCTAAGGCACTTTGTGGGACCCAGCGATGAGTTGACTTCCTACATGCAATGTGAAAAGGGTGAAAAGGTGACACTTATCACATGGGATCTCCTTTAGGAAGACAAATAATTTTTTACCTCTTAAATGTGTGTCATGGCCTGACATGTGGCATTCTGGAAGTTCTTGTGAGCACATTCCTTCTTTGAAGAATGGAAAGCAACTGAGTGTGAAACTTGTCACTTAGGTGCTCAATGTAGCATTATGCATTGTATTTTCTTCAAGGAAGTATGGCATGATTCCATGTGTCATTGATTTGAGGAGTTAACTCATGCTCACAAAGGAATCCTGCTAAACAAAGACTAAGTTGTCATTGGGAGTGACTAGGAGTCAAAGATAAGTTCTATTTTGGCAGTGGAGCTATATTCTCTCTAATGGGGATGCCTTGCATATGAGGTTACTTACTTTTAGGGATTTTTATGCCTTGCATGTGGTTGCATGTTGAGTTGCTTGCTTTTTAAGTCACATGGGACTTATGCATATTGTCAATTTCAGTTTGCATGCATGCGGAGACTATGGGAGTGGCACATGGAAATCTTGGGTGCCCATGTATGAGTGTAATAAATATGTTAATGCCTTAGTGTATTGTGTGAGAATATATTGTAAATTTGGAGATGTCATTATGTTACCAAATTCAATCTAGACTTTGTATCACAGTATAGTAACACCTGTAAGAGCATTGACTCTAGAAGTTGTATTATAATTACTTCTAATTGTAATACAATTTATTTGTGCTTTGGTGTGTGCATTTTTTCTCTATAGGGTTTTCCCACATTAATTTGTGTCTTATGGTTTATTGCTTAAATATGAAAATAACTAAATGTAAGTGTAATCTTAAATGAAATTGTAAGTGTTGAAAATTTGCAAGAAAATTTGTGCAACCCTCTCCTATTTTATTTGCATTAGGAAGGTCGTTTCTACACTCTACTTTCCTTTTAGTGGATCCCATTAGGCATGCCAAAATGTGGATGATGAAAATGTGTATAAAAAATAACAATAACAAAACTTCACTCTCATAATCATGCAATAAAGTTCAAGATCTTGACTCATAATATAGAATTTAGATAACAAGCAAAGTCCTCATAGCTAAGATCTTGATTTGCTTCACTGTTTGTTTCTTTTCAAAGTAATGAACAATCAAAGAACAATAATGATCATATGCTGTAATGATAATGATAAATGCTAAAATACCCAAAGATAAATACTACCAATGCTTGATAAATGACAACAATAATGCTTGTTATTGTTTGAGAGATCAAAGTTCTAGAGTGATTTGATAACAAGAGTGATAGGAGGTTTGAATTAAATGGAAGTTTCTTATTTATATGCTTCAGTTGACATTTGATCAATGGTGGAGATTGATTTGCAAGATCAATGTCCACATGAAAATTCAAGATAGGGTAAGGCCCAAATTTGAATTTATGGAGGGAAAGATTAGAAGACCCAAATTTATTTAATTCAAAATGATAGTTGTAAAAATAAATAAATAGTAATTTATTTATTTTAGAAGAAAATATGTAATCTAAATAAATTATTTTTAATTTATTTAAAAGAGAAGTGTTAGCTAATTAAATAATTTTTAAAAATTATTTAATTATAGAGGACCAAAAATAAATTGAATTTTAATTTTAAATAAAGTTGGAGGGAAACTGATAAGTGATGAATTAATTAAATAATTAGAAATTATTTAATTAATATAGATAGAAGAAATGATAAGGATAATGATGAAAATGCATTAGTCAATTTTAGGTGTCTGCAACCACTACAATATTGCTATAGTGTCATTGCTAGAATGTCTTCACTGGAGTGCTCTATCCTTAGGATAAGTATTTATAATATTGTGTACCAACATAAGATTTCTTAATTTTTTATCAAATAAAGTGTTGTCATTCCAATATTTTTATGTTTCTACGAGTCTTTTGTTCCATAATATTAATGTGATTTTTGTTGTGCAGTATTAATTGTTCAACAATGTATGGTGACATACATATTAAATTTTAGTATCTACAAATGTGTTGGTTAGGGTTTAGTCATTAATCTTCTTGCATCTATATATAGTGCTACTATTTGAGAATAATTTATAGTTAGTTATTTGTAGTTTGATTAGTGGTTGATTTTTGTGCGAGATGTTTATCATTATTTGTAAGAGTTTCACTAGTAAGGATTGGTATTAAATGTTGTTGATATTTCATAAGTATTGCATGGATATGAATCTCAAAAATTAGTAGAATTCATAAATTATTGAAAAGGGACATCATAGAACATGAACAACCACATATGATAAGAAATAAAATATTTTCTATATTTCTTTAGGTGTTGTAGATTGTTATTAGCTACTAGATGTTTTTCCATCACTATGGTGCTCACTAAGGGTGTTTTTGTGGGAACTCTATTTCAACTAGATGCATGTATTATTCAATGATATAGTTATTTTATTCTTGTAGAATCTACACTTTCACCATTAGAACTAGTAGCAAAGAGAAGTGTTGTTTCCACTTCCAATGGGCATGCTTCTTGTGTACTTAAGCAAGCACTTGCAAAGAAGATAATGTTGTGGAACTAATGAATGGACCATTTGTTAGTACATAATATTTATTACTTTGGGATAGTTTTAATCCTAAGTATAATATTGCACATGTTATTTAAACTCATTTAAGTAACTTATTTTTAATTACTCAAGTAGAATAGGATAATGAGTTGCACATTCATAGAATTCTCTTTTTCATCCTCACAAATTTGGAAACTTGGGTAAGCAATCCCTAGCTTTTTAGTTTTATGTCATCCTCATCCTCGTTGGATTTGGGAACTATAAGGCTAGGTATATATTAGTAGCTTTCTTTCCTTCCTAAATAAAATGAACCAATCACTGTTAGCTCTTTCAATGTTTTGTAGACTTAAGTATTTTTCGTAATTTAGTTTAAATTTAAGCTAATTTAATTTATTTCATAGCACTAGATTCTAATTAAATAAACCTTGCATTGTGTTTAATTTCCTAGACATGACTATTTTTTATAATTTAATCTTCATTTAATTTGACTTAATATATTTTATAGCATTAAATTTTGGTTACAAATCTAGTCATAGATTCTAACACCACATAATGAAAAGGGTCTCAAGACCTTAAAAAATAGAAATATGGAAGAGGTGTTAATTGATTGTTCTCTTGAGTTTGATTGCTATAAACATTGGATATATGGTAAATAAAATATATTTAGTTATACTCAAGTTCTCACAAACATGCTACGATGTTAGATTTAATTCATTTTGATGTATTTGGTCTTATAAATGTCCTTTCTATTTCTAAGTCTGTGTACACTATGTATCTTTTATAGATGATTATTTTAGGACATGGGAGTATTTTATTAGAAACAAATTTAAAGTGATTAATCCTTTTAAGGAGATAAAGCCCTTGTAAAAAATTAGATTGGTAGAAATATTAAGGTTTTGAAAACTAAAAATGATAAAAGAAAAAATTGTTTAGAAATTTCTTGATAGATTATGTAAAGAGCATAGAGTTGAAAGCCACAAGACAACTCCATATACCCCTCAAAAAAATGGAGTTGCAAAAAAAAGGGAAATGACATTGATGGAGATGACTAGGAGTATGCTCGATGGAGTTGACTTGGAACAAAAGTTCTAGGTAGAATAGTTGCTATGATTTATTACTCAATTAGTAGGTCTCCATATTAGCTCTTACTAAAAATACATCTATAGAGGTGTGAATGGAAAAAAAATCCCTCATTATGGTATCTTCAAGTTTTAGATTGTGAGGCATATCCTCATGTTACTAGAAAGAAGCAATCAAATTTGAAGAACATGGTACTAGTAAATGTATCTTCCAATTGTATCAATTGGGATCCTATCATTGAGAGAATTTTATATATTATAAATATGATTTTTAGACAAATTAAACCTTCTTACATATAGTAGTAGAGCTAGAGTTGAAAACAAAATATGTACTTTAAGTACCCATAAAGACCAAGAAGGTTAAATCAAAATATCATGGACCTAAAGAGGAGAGAAATTAGATAATTTAGATAGTTTCAAAGAGGAGTTAGAACCTTCACATCAATTGTTGAAGAGGTCCAATCAATAGAAACAATATAACTAGGAAATTATACTCTTCTTAATTGGAGATATATTTTGTTTTGACTATTAATACCGATGAGCCTAGAATTGTGAACACGGTGATAAATTTGAGTGATTATGAACTTCGTAGAGAGCACCCATGGATGAGGAGGTGGTTGTGTTAAGAAAGAATTAAACTTGAGACTGGGTTCTATTAGTAGAAGGAATAAATAATATTGAATGTAAATGGGTATTCCAAAAGATTGATTTTGAAGGCAATATTGAAAAGTACAAAGAAAAATTGGTTGTGAAAGTTTACTCCTAGCTTGAGGGGATAGACCCTAGTGAGAGTTTTTCTTAGTTGGAAAGCTAATATATATCAATTTAATATTATTTGTAGTGCCAAAATTTTATTTGGAGATAAAAATAGATGTGAACAATATTTTTGTGTGGTTACATGAACGAAGAGATCTACATGACATAGTCAAAGCACTATGTAGAGAAATATAAAGATACTTTGGTTTGTGGATTGAAAAAATATTATATGGTCTTAACCAATTGCTTAGGACCTAGTACCAAAATTTGTTTTTTTTTTAAAGTTGGGAGTGGGGTTTTTGAGATCTAGATTAGGTCATTGTGTTTATTATAAGATTAACAACGATCATTTTCTTGTTATCACATTATATGTAGATCATATTATTCTTGGGTACAATAATAAGGAAATGATTTTTTATTTGAAGTATTAGCTTTCAAAAAAAATTGACATGAAGGAATTAAGAGTAGCCAAGTCCATTTTAGGCATGAAAATCAAAAGAGATAAAGCTAAAAAAAATACATTGTTTGTGCTAGAGTAAGTACATGTTGATTTATAATTCTTTGAGTGTTCCTATTTAGATTGGGGAAAATTTATCCATAGAGTATTGTTTTCCTACACCTAGTGACATAGAGAACATGATTTAGTACCTTATGCTAGTACTATTTGGAGTTTGATGTATGACATGGTCCCAGAAAAATAAGCATTGCCCAAGTAGTGGGAGTCCCTAGTTGCTTCATGGCTAAAATTGAACAAGATCATGAGATGTGGTTAAAAGTGTCTTCAAATATTTATGAGATACCTTTGAGTACTCTATTTTTTATCATATTGATTCTACAAAGGACCATCACTCAATAGATATTCATTGATTTGTGGATTAGATTGGCAGTTGATGTCAACACTAGAAGCTTCACCAATGGTTATGTTTTCAATTTAAATATGATTGTGATATTAGTTGTATGAGCAAGTGGTAGATTGTGGAAACTTTGTCCAATATAGAGGTGAAGTACGCAACAACTACTTATGCCTATAAAGAATCCATATGGCTTAAGAGATTGTGCTTATATATGACATTAAGTCAAGAATCTAGAAAAATTATTTATGATAGCAAGAGTGCCATACGTTTATTAAAAAAAACTTAATTTTTACTATGAGGATGAAACAAATTGATGTTTAGTACCATTTTATTCTTGACATGATAAAGGACGGAAAGGTGATGCTAGAGAAGGTTGATAATTAATGAATGTTGTAGATGCATTGATGAAGCATGCGATTACAAAGAAGTTGAAATGGTGAAATGAGTTTAGGGGCCTCAAAACCCTTCCTAATTAGATGATAGTGTTGTATATTCCACTTTTCTCTTGCAAGGTATGTGACAAGTGGATCAATGTTGGGATGGATGTATCATACACCTTACAATTTTAATGTTTGAAATTAATTATTTAACATTATTTTTATTATTTGTGAGCTCAGATGAAAAAGGGCATCTCATTAATGACTTTTCCATTATGCCATATTTATGCCTTATTATTATGATGTGAATAATGGTGTGTAAAATAATATCTCATCATGAAGGATGTGTAAGAGCATCTTTGACAAATATAATGGTATAAGAGATATTAAGATGCATAAGAGCATGTTGGTTGAGGAGTTACCTTATTGATTATGAATCTTGACCAACTTTATGACACATTTTATGTGTCATAGAGTATCTTTGGAGGGGGATCATAGAATCAAAATAGAGCACCCAATTTGACAAATGGATTATGTCAAAATTATTTAGCATTATGACAACATAAGAGCATTTACTATTATGTGTGTGTTGACTCATCATGGAGAGGATAATTGGGAATTTGATCCTAAATTTAGGCACCATGTTTGAGTCATGGTTTTGACCCATGCATTATGGTCTACCACTCATGGATTCTTGTATTATATCTCCATTATATTGGGTGTTTGGATTGGAGCCAACTATCATTGTTATGCTACCAAAATTGCTCTAGAATTTGAATTATTGATAGTCTTGAAAAGACAACCTAAAAAATTTATTGTAACATCATAGTTGTTGAATAATATAATAGGTTTTATTTTGTAGTGGGGGCTTTCTCCCAAAAAGGTTTTCCTCATGTACATCATCTCGTTATGGTATTTTGTAGATACCTCCCATCAAAAATTTGTGTAAAAAGTGTATTCCACACCATTTTGTTATTTTTAAATACTTTGAATCCTAGGCTCTAGTCACTTTTTGTGGCATCAAAAAGTGATTCCACTATGTTCATACTTTTTCATGAATATACAATAATTATTTTTTATATGTAATATATACATCTTTTTCATCCAAAAATAGTATTGCTAACAAAAACCATGACAATAGAAACATGTCTCCATCCAAACAAAACATGAAAAACATATGAGATGCACCTAAAATTTTGAGCGTACATTCCACCATCTATCTCAAAATTTTGCAAAAATAGGAATCCCTTCCTAAAAAGTATGCATGTACATGTGATCACTTTGCAGCAGTCTTCTACCATAAGCATAATTTTTTTAGTAAGACACACTAAGGAAACAATGTTTTGTAAGTGGCATCTATGGAGTGATAGGTCCTATGAAATGAAGAATAAGCTACTATGGGATAAATTGGAATCTAGTCCTAAGAAATAGGTGTCCCTACTTTATAGCTCTCAAATTTCCAGCAATTGATTATGGGTGGAGGTAGAAATTCCCCCCTCCAACATATAGTTTTTTATCCTTGTGAATTTTAGATAAATGTTTAGAGGGCAAAAATATTTTCTCACCAACCCCATTAAAAAATTTTGAACCCTCCCCTACACCTAAGAGACCATAGTGACTTTTACTACTTAGGAAAAAATAGAGTTAAAATATCAGCTCACAAAATGAGAATCATCTTTCCCTACTACATCAAATATTACTATATTCTCTACAAGGCTAGAGAACAAGACTTTATCCTGATTTGTAACAAAAATCCTTTTCTAACTGATATCTCTCTCATGCCACCTGCTCATAAACTAATGTTTGGCAAGAACAAGGAGCCTAATGTGTTGTGGGAATGGGTTGCTAAACTGGAGTGTAAATTCATTTGTCTGGCTTGGTTCACTATTAAAATGATTCATAGATTTGTTGTCACTTTGTCAAATGACATCAACAAGGAAGTGGATAATAATTCTCAGGGAGAAGGACCCAACTAGATTGGGGATGATGTTTTGAATCTCCTGGTCTAGAAATGGGAAAATGTCGATAGTTAGTGTTATGGTTTGGGTGGTGCTAATGTCCTGTTGTTAATGTGTTGTGTCTATGTCCTATCTCTATTGTTTTTGGTTATAGACCTTTTGATAATGTTTTGAACTAGTTCCTTTTAGGCCTTATGGGCTCTCCTTATAAAGGGTACAACACCCTGTAAATGCTGCTTATATAATAAAAAAACAAACAAATATGATAAGAAATAAAATATCTTTCTTTTTTAAGATGACATGGATTGTTGTCAACTACTAGATGTTTTTCCATCACTATGGTGCTCACTAAGGGTGTTTGTATGAGAACTATATTTCAACTAGGTGGAGTCCTTGTTTGGGAAGTAAGAAACTTTAAGAGGATTTCAATTGGAGAATGATCTTATCGATTTGAGTCTTAGAGATTTTGACATCCAAGAATTTTTCACCAAATTCAAGTCTCTTTGATTACAATTGACATAGTGTAGCATTTAGAATGAGGACATTTAGTTGATTATTTCCATAATTTCCAAGCTTAGTCATGATTATTCAATTTTTTCATTTCTATCTTTTATGCCACTAGAGATGCACTTGATTCCATATTTGATGTGCCTTCACTTGATGATTTTACTACATTTTAGGAATGAAAATAAAAAGCTATAAAGCACACAAAGTACATTGTTTGGGCTATAGCAAGTATGTGAAGGCAATGTTGATTCAACATGATGTATATTTCTTTGAGTGTTCCTATTTAGATTGGGATAAATTTATCCATAGAGCATTGTTTGTCTACACCTGGTGACATGAAGGACATGATTTAGTACCTTATGCTAATACTATTAGGAGTTTGACGTATGTTATGGTCAATAAAAAACTAGACATTGGCCAAGTAGCGGGAGTCCTTAGTTGTTTCATGGATAATATTGGACATGATCACTGAGATGTGATCAAGAGTATCTTTAAATATTTATGTGATATATTTTAGTACTATCTTTTTTTATCACACTGGTTCTAGAAATGAAAATTACTCAAGAGATATTCATAGATTTATGGATTAGATTGGTAGCTAATGCAACACTAGAAGCTTCACCGGTGTTTATGTTTTCAATTTATATGGTGTTGATATTAGTTGAATGAGAAAGTTGTAGATTGAGGTCACTTTTTCCACTATAGAGGTTAAGTACATGGCAACGACTTATGCCTATAAAGAATGTGTTTAGATTTGGTATTGATTTGTGAAACTAAACCACTTCCAAATTTAAAATGCAATGATTTAAATTGTTTCCACAAATTAATTCCAAAACTTTTTATGCACAAATTTTAATATAATATTTAAAGTTCAGTAAAGACTTTGAAATTAAATGCAATAAATTATTAATTCAATAAACTCAAAGAATTGAAACAATTTTTATTGCCCAGATAATTTATCAACATTAATACTTATCTTTGAAATGTGCAGAAGAAACCCCCAACTATTGCTGGAATGGTCCTTGGTTCAGCCTCTTCCATTTGTGAGCAGTCTGGGAGGAAAGCAGACTTGGCTGCTCTACACGAGTGCTGGTTCCACTGGAACAATTCTCAACACTCGTGCCACAAAACCATGCCCTGGCCAGGACCGTCCTGAGTGCATGCACTTGTACCCCAGGTTGGACACCCACTGTAGGAGTGCCCCTTCTCCGTCCTACTCACAGCCTGCTAACCTTGAAACCCTATTCCCGCAATGTGCTCCACTTGATTTTTCCTCTTTTTTTCATGTCTGTCCTTTTCCAAGTTTCACACGAATGATTTATATATCTTTTAAGGGGTGGTTTCCAAATTCATCACACCCTTTCACAAAGGTTTCCTTTTTAACAATTATTTAAATAAATAATTAGGCTTCCCCTTTTAAAGAATGTTTATGCAATATTCTTTAATCTCTCTTTTTACCAAAGGATTATAATATCCTTTATTTTTCTCCCCCTTTTTAATTATAAAGGGTTATTTAATAGATTTATTTTCTCTTGGGGAAAAAGTCTCATAACAATTCTCCCCCTGTAAATTAGCTGTTGTCCTCAGTAGCATGAGATAAATCTACATCACAACTCAGAAAACACATAATCAATAATTGAAGAAAATGATATTGAGCCTAACCATTCTTCATAATGATTTTTTTATATATTTACTTCATCTATATCCTTTTCTTCTCTTAGTTCATAGATATCTCCCTTTTCCAATTGTATTTTAAGTTAACAAGTATTACAAGAAAAACAGTTTTTTTGCAATGACAAGAGCTATATATATACACACATATTAGGAATTTACAATGAAAGAAACTAATGGTATTTTATGTGTTTACTCACACATATTTCAACCTTATCAATTTTCTTTAATATAGATATTTTAATCACTTACATGTAACTTCAACATTAAATTTACAAAATTATTATTATGTGTTGACATAACATATACCTATTCAAATGACATACATATCCCATACTATGTAGTCACTCATCCTTGAACTATAAAATTAATACACTCAAAATACATTCTAAGATGATAATCATGCATTCCGGACTACATGAGTATCTTCTTTTTCATATGTCAAGTATAATTGAATGAAAATAAATACAATAGTCTATAAGACACATGTACAAAGTTATTGGGTTGATCAAGTCCAATATCAAAGTACAATAGAATAATACATGGTAATATTTCTTGGAATATCAATAGTAAATTATTAATATACATAGGAAACTTCATAGATAAACACTAGAACTAATCCTTCATTTAATGTAACTAGTGTGCACCCATCTAGAATAAAACTAAAATGCACTTGATGTCTATAGGTAGCCATTCCCTTATTATTTTTGACACATCAAAGCCCAT